>QLTV01002141.1:5525515-5549860 GCA_003457575.1 Thermophis baileyi
GATAGATAGATAGATAGATAGATAGATAGATGATAGAGCCACACACACAGTGCTTAGAAATTTGAATTTACCTACAATAACATGGAATATTTTTCTCCCTTCAGAGAGATGAGCCGTAACAGAATTAAAAAAATAGATGGACTTACTTTTCAAGGACTGCCTTCTTTGAAATCATTAAAAATACAGAAAAATGGGCTGGTTTGGCTCATGGATGGAGCTTTTTGGGGATTAAGTAACATGGAAATTCTGTAAGTGCATATTTTCACAGTTTTCAAGAAGAACCATTCTGAGTATTACAATTAATTGTGTTTGAGGACTAATTTGTTCACAAAATATTTATGTACAAAATGCAAAATGATATTTTTTTTCTAGCTTGTTTTTATGAGAAAGATACTTGATATCTTTTAAATGGTTAAAGCTTGCAGCTATAAATTGGTTTTTCATTTTGTATTCTTAGGCAGCTGGATCATAACAACCTAACAGAGATTTCCAAAGGCTGGCTTTATGGCTTGTTGATGTTACAGCAGCTTCATCTTAGCCAAAATGCAATCAGCAGGATCAGACCTGATGCCTGGGAGTTTTGCCAAAAACTCAGTGAGCTGTGAGTAGTGTGTGTGTGTGTGTGTGTGTGTGTGTGTGTGTGTGTGTGTGTGTGTGTGTGTGTGTGTGTGTGTGTGTGTGTTTAGCTTTCCTGTATTTTAAAAGTAGGGTGCAGGCCAAAGTATGACTGAAAGAACAACTTTACATGATGGCAATACATTTGCTTTTATGTGCATGTGCTGAATTCATTGATGCTTTATTGTAAGAACCTGAAGCCAATTGTGTTTCTTTGTACCAGTAACACTTGGACTTTGTTACAGTAATTTCAAATAATAGAAACTAATTCTGCAATAATATTACATGTCATGGAAAATAAGCCACAAACTTGAATTAAAAATAAATTATTCTGAAACTTAATTAAGAAGTTATATTCTTAGCTTGAATGTTTTGCTTATGCTGATTTAAAACAACATTCGCCCCCATTTTTTAAATTTGCAGTGATTTAACATACAATAATTTAGAAAAACTAGAAGATTCAAACTTTGTTGGTTTAAGCCTACTGGTAAGACTGGATATCGGGAACAACAAAGTCAGCTACATTGCAGATTGTGCCTTCCGGGGACTATCCAGTTTACAAACTCTGTAAGTTTCAAGAAAACTTGTTTATCTATCTATCTATCTATCTATCTTTCATCTATCTATCTATCTATCTATCTAGCTATCTATCTATCTATCTAGCTATCTATCTTTCATCTATCTATCTATCTATCTATCTATCTATGTCATCTATTTGATTTCTATAGCCACCCATCTCAGCAAATGTCTCTGAGAGGCTCACAATTCTGTGTTATATAAAGAAAATTATGAGAACTAAAGACTACTCCAGTGTTTCTCAACTACTGTGTAGACTTCAAATTCCCCAGCCAGCATTTGAATTTTGGGATTTGAAGTCCATACATCTTAAAGTCACCAAGGACTTTAAGAATACTGGACTACTCTATATAAAACAATTAAGATGTAATAAAACAATGTTGTTTTTTGTGTAATGGGTCTGAGAAACTTATGAAGGAAAACTCAGTAATAGGTGCAGTTTTCTTAATACAGATTGACTTAGAACCAAGAACTTTTTAAAAGCACCAAAACTAAAAAAACATATTGCTTACTCTTTCATGAATTCCCATTTTGAATTATGTGTTAAAAACCTAGACAGATTGTTATAGAAATAAGGAATTATAATACAAAACATGCCATACAGTGCCATCATGAGGCGGTGTGTGTGTGTGTGTGTGTGTGTGTGTGTGTGTGAAACTCCCAACAGCAAGATTTTGGGAAGGAACACAAAATATTCGGAGATTTGGAGACAGAATTTCATATAAAAATATTTAATGTCAGAAAAATAATTTGGGGTTCCAACTTGAGCCAGGGTTGCACAAGAATAAATAAAAATGAGATTTAGACAGCTGTGAGGAAAGAAGAAATATTTATTCCTAAAAGTAAAACAGTTTGCTTTTAGGGACAGGCTGCAGAGAAACGGGGTTCAGTGACAAACTTTTATAGAGGGAGCTTGTCTAGGGTGTGGAAGTATCTACATGGTGTGTGTGTGTGTGTGTTGTGAACATACAGTTCTAGGAGACTTAATTTAATTAACTCTATTTGTGTTTGCAGACTTTATTTTTTGATATGTGGATTATTAGGTCTGGGTAACATATTTCAGGGTTTGAGGAAGTTTGCTAATTTGATTAACTTGGAGACACTGATTTTCAGACCATTGTGGATTATGTTAATATTTTAAGGGAAGATGGAAACAGTATAAAAAATAAAATATATTTGGATATAAAACTTCTCACAATAATTTTGGATTTTCAGACATTGCATATTTGGGGTCATATATCGTATGATACTCACAGGAGCATTGTTGCCAACTCCTAGCTGTGAGTTTGAAAAGCTTTTAATGATGGTGTTGTAATCTGCATAATGGCATAATGGAAAAGAATGGGAACCACAAGAAACATCACTTATTGTTGCTGTTGTTATAGAAGCACTCACCCATTTACTTGCTATTGTTGCCCACATGCACTGATGTTTACATGTCATATGTTCCATTGATGGGGATGATGTACTCCAACTCATATTATGACATGTAAATCAGACAATGATCTTAATCTCTTGAACTCTCTTTGTGTCATCTGTAATAACTTGTTTGAAGTGTTTGGTCTTTGGTACCATTCATATACATTAATCCAACTGTTAAGTCTCTGTTACAGTTAGCCTGCTTGCCTTTTTAACTCCCCTCACTTGCTACTGGCATAGCAGCTCTTCTAATGAGGAAGCCAAAATATTTTTATGATCCATAAGAGATCCTGTATGTTTGGTAAAAGCATTAAAATCAGCAGGATACCATAAAATCGAATTTTAGTTTATGACTTGCAGATGGAACTACCATTGAAAAAGTGTGATCAATGCTTAGTGAACTGAATAGTATATTAAGTCTTTTTTTCTCCATAGAACAAGTATTAACATGATCTAAACTGCAGACAGAGAGTCACTTGGTGTAGTAGTTAAGGTGTCAGGCTAGAAACCAGAAGACATTGCTTCTAGTCCCCCCTTAGTCACAAAGTCAGCTGGGTGATTTTGAGCAAGTCACTGTCTCTCAGACCTAGGAAGAAGGTAATGGAAATTACTTCTTTGCCAAGAAAACTGCAGTAACCTCTCTAGGTAGTTGCCAGGAGTCGATATTGACTCAGAATCACACAAACACACATAAAAGATTATAAACTAAGAGTTACACAAATTAAAGTTGTGATTTCAAACATATGTGCACCTTTTTCATATTTTGAAAACTGATTTAAAATCCTTTCCTCCCCATTACAGAGACCTTAAAAATAATGAAATCTCATGGACAATTGAAGATATGAATGGTGCTTTCTCTGGACTTGACAAACTTAGATGGCTGTAAGTATAACTTTCTTCTTTCTGTTTGAGTAATGATGAATATGTCTTCTGTGGTCTTGGATACGAAGCTTTATAAAGGACACAAGTTCCTGCAAATTATAATTATCATCATTGTTAATATCATTATTATTCTTGTGGCAATGATGGTTATTATTATTACTGTTCCACAAAAGCCCATAGATTAAACAACAACCACAGAGGAAATGCTAAAACACTGAGAGCCAGACATAAGATGTAAGGAAATTTGATAGTACTGGTTGATATTAGACCAGCTGGCAGCTGTCTGCAATGTGAATTTAACTTTGATGTCACCTGCTTGCTCACTACCTTTATGTTTTCTCTTTGACTCTTATCTTTACAGTACTTTCAATATTTTGCACCATAAAGCTTAACTGGAATTTTCTTATCAAGCCCATCGATTTTATTTCTTGTATAGTGGACAGAGACAGAGATCAGGAGTGTGAAAACTAGCTAAGATGGAGATGGGAAAATGGAGATAACATGTTATGAGACTTTGTAGCCAAAGTTACTCATGTTTAATTATGTAATCATCTTAATTCAACAGTTTCTTCCTTGACATACTATCTTTCTAATGCAAAAATATGAAAAGGATTTGAAATATAGTTCAGCTTCTTGCTGTTGATTTTGTGGCTTTTCTGGTCTTGCTTATAATGACTAAATCTGTTTTAATCACTACTCTACATATTTCTATTTCATAGTATGTTGTTATTTGGGATATGTTTTATAGGATGTTTTTGGTTTTAAATCGATCTTGCTTTCATTGCTTGTTGTCTTGAAAACCTTATAAAGCAACCAATAAAAGCAATACATAAAAATAATAATTTCTTAGTGTCACATGTAGTACTACAAAATGTCTTATTTTTATTTATTATAGATATTTAAGTAATTACACTATTGAAACATTGATTAGTTGTGTGCAGAGACAACATTTTATTGAGCAAACTATTATCCAGGCTTTATTAGAATGCAGATATTTTCTTCAAACTCCAGCAGGTGGAAAAAAAGGATGAGTTGTGTGGATTCCTAAAATAATTGCTTTCCCAAATTATGTTCATAAACATTTTTAAAATGCCTTCATCTCTCTAGTTATTGAACCAAAATAAAAGCACCTATTTAGGAAATGGAATCACTGTGGCAGGAAGAAGCTTAAAAGGCAAAGAATTGCAACATGATAAAATATGGCTCCAAAGGCATTATCAAAATTTCCAGATATACTTCTTATTTTATTGCATCTGTTACATATTCTATTTCCAGGCTACTCCAAGGGAACAGAATTAGGTCTATTACTAAGAAAGCATTTTCTGGTCTGGATGCACTTGAACACCTGTAAGTACTTGAAAATTATCCTTAAATAAAGTTACTAAAATGTACAGTGGTGCTAATATTAGAAAAAGTTGCTTACTGGAATCTTAGGGCTGGCAATGCACTGTCCACAAAGAAAATTTGAACACTTTTCTGGGTTAGGGATTAAAAATAATTTTACGCCAGGCTTTGCTAGGAACAGTTGGAGGTCACTGCAGTCCAAATAGCATTTATTCACAATTGGAAAATCCACAGTATAGGTAGTAGGGGGTACACTTACTTTCTAAAATGTCTTTATTTTCATTTCTGTTATCAAAGTGAGTAAAGTAGATCCTTGTGTCTTTTTGGAGCCTTTAAGAAAGCTAAATATACCTGGAACAGTAGAAGTTTCTTTGAAGTATCGACTTCTTCATGACATTGCATAGTCATATGGTCCAGGAAGTTCCAGGAATAAATTTTGGTTTATCAAGGAATCTACCATTGTTATAGGAATGCTGGTTTTTTTAAACATTAGAACGAACGTCTGTCATTTTAGGAAGTACATCAATCATCTGTTAACCTTGATCCTCAACTGGATAGACTTTAAAGAATTAAAAAGGGCTTTTTAAAAAAAAGAAAAGAAAAAGAAAACTGACACACAATGTGAAGTTAAGATCTCTTCCTTTTTAATCATTCCTTTCTTCCTTACTCTCTCACTCTTTAGGCCATACAGGTAGTCCTCAAGTTACGACCAAAATTGAGCCCAAAATTTATGTTGCTAAGTGAAGCATTTGTTAAGTGAGTTTTGCCCCGTTTTATTATCATTCTTGCAGCAGTTGTTAAGTTAATCATAGCAGTTGTTAAGTTAGTAACATGGTTGTTAAGTGAATCTGGCTTCCCCATTGACTTTGCTTGTCAGAAGGTTGTAAAAGGTGATCACATGACCCTGGGACACTGCAACCGTCATAAATATGAGTCATTGCCAAGCTTCTGAATTTTGATCACATGACCAAGGGGATGCTGCAATGGTCATAAGTATGAAAACTCTCATGTCATTTTTTTCAGTGCCGTTGTAACTTTGAACAGTCACTAAATGAACTGTTGTAAGTCGAGGACTAGCTGTATTTCTTAAAAATCCAGATACATTTACAGTTTTTTTAAAAAAATGGAAATCTCTTTTTTTTAATTCATCAAAAGAATTCCCCTACCCAATGTTATTTTTTATCCAGAAATATTGCTAAATTATTGTGTGTAATTACAATGAGATACATTTTTTTTCCCTTTTGGAATAGAATTTGCCCTAAGTTGATCTGCATTATTCTTTTCTCCTATAGAGATCTAAGTAATAATGCAATCATGTCAATTCAAGGAAATACATTTTTACAAATGAAGAATCTTAAAGAATTGTAAGTATCTGTCTTTCCTCCAACACAGCTTTCACTTAGTTAGAAATACCCAATAATAGTTGAGTTTATCTAAAATTGCAGTATTTATGAGACCTATGTTAAGCTTTAAAAAAAATTAGATCTAGACTTAGCACTTACATCAGAAAATCACAAGGTGAGAGATGGGAACCAGGCAGTTGGAACAATTCTCAGAAGGAGGCAGTGGTGAGCCACATCTGTATTATCCCCCCCCCCAAAAAAAACACCCCACATGGATGTTTTCATGGAGTTACCACATTCAGGTTAATTTGGAGGAGTCTTTCCATTTATTAAGACACAGTGAAATAGAGGAGAGGAGGTTGCTCACTTGTGAAAAGAACTAAAAAGGGAAAATGGACTTCCTGTTCTGAAACCATGAAAAAAGCATGTGTTTAATGGAATTCAAGCAACAATGTTTTTAAGACTTCATACTGAACATGCTCTCAATCACTTTTATCGCTTTGAATTTGAGACCCTGCACAACAGCATATATTATTAAAGAATGCAAATCTGGTTATTTGGAACCTCGATAGAAAGACCTTCGTGTGAGAGTTACTTGTTACTGTCTTGATATGTTATGATGGAGCAAGATGTTGGGCACCAATTTGTTGTTTGCTTATCCTCAGGGTTGTTTTTAATATTGTTCCCTTCAGATGTAGAAGTCTGTTTTTCTTATGGTTCTAATGTGTTTCCTGTTTGTTTTCCAGATATATAAACACATCAAGCCTTTTGTGCGATTGCCAGTTGAAATGGCTACCTGAGTGGCTAGTAGACAATAAATTCCAGACTTTTGTAAATGCCACATGTGCCCATCCTCAGGCATTAAAAGGAAGAAATGTTTTTGCTGTCAGCCTAGAAGGTTTTGTATGTGGTACGTTTAAATTGTCCTTTTTAACTCTTGTCAGGATTGTAAAATTTGGTAGTTAATTTAAAAAGAAGTTAACAAGATTTATCTTTAATGTTTTATCATTAATTCTCTTTATATGTGTGTGTGTAGGATATTCTTTTTCTTCTAACTCTTCATATACTGTGAACTGCATATATTACAGTATGCGATTTCAGACTAGGAATCACATGATATTATTGATCATGTATGCATATTTCTAACAGAGTGAATGAAGGTGGTTAATATATGCCATATGCTAGGGCCATAAAATGCA
Organism: Thermophis baileyi; assembly: GCA_003457575.1. NCBI lineage: Eukaryota > Metazoa > Chordata > Lepidosauria > Squamata > Dipsadidae > Thermophis > Thermophis baileyi. The sequence goes on from QLTV01002141.1 coordinate 5,532,894, forward strand.
TATATTTGTTAGGTAAGAAATGTAGTTTAATATGTTTAAATTGGTACATGTTTAGTGTTCTCAAATGCAAATGGTATGACTTTTTCAGTTGTGAAATATCTTTATGATTAAGTAATAGATTAAGACCCAATCTTAATATGATTAAGACTCAATCCTCCTCCTCTTCCTCATAAACCAAATTAAATATCTTTATTACTATCTTTGACTGGCCCTTACAGTAGGATAGTTTGATTCAGTAATTCATTATCGGGGAGAAAACAATAGGACAATAAAACAGCACATCTCCCCAAATCTAGAAATGCTTGAGAATCCTGAATAGGGCTCCAGAATCCCTGTCCATTTTCCCCTTAAAAGAAATCTTCCTTATATCTGACTATACTTACAGAATTGGGGCAAACACATTCTTTCTTTTCTTGCTATCTTCTCGGTGTACTCTGTTTTTTCTAACATTCTTGTAGAATTAGGAAGTATATGCTATATTTGTTTCTATTTTGCATGGCACTACCCATCTTCTGGCTTGGTATTTTTCAGAGCTGTAGCTTCACCTCTTATTGCCTAAATCTCATAAGACTATCTCAGCTACACTGGGAAATTTAAGATTATCCAGATGTTGATATGCTACAACTTTCAACAACTATTATCACTGGGTTTGCTAGCTAAGGGTTCTGAAAGTTTAACAACACAGAAGGACTACTGGTTCCCTACATCTTACAGATTTCATTTCTAAATGGAAAGGGTACATGCTCAAAATTGAAAAATTGCAAGAAAAAACACACTATGTTTGCAATATTATCTAACTAATAATTATTTTTTTATGTAGAAGGAGATTAATCAATTGGTCTCAGACTGTTCCAGTCCAGATAGGAGGGCTGATATTTCCATAATAAGGGCATATAGGAATATCAGGAAACTGGAAAGGAAGCCTGAAAGAAAAACACCTAAAAAAAGGGACAGAATTTGTGAGGGTAAATGAGATTAAAAAATATCCTTGTTTTATTGGGTTAAGATTCATCTTGGTCTAGCATATTGTAATTCAAACAAGTGACTGGTGCTTTCAAGCAAGAAAGGGAGACCTTTCTTGATTGCAGTTGCTCTGTGAAAGTGTTATTAGTGCCCCAGTCCAGAAGAAACTTCCCCTCTTAAATCTCATAGTTAATCTTGTTCTCTCCATATTTATCCAGTTCATTTCCAAGTGAGTTTGTACTCCATTAGAAAATCAGTGCCAAGCATATTGGACTCAGAGGCTGGAGTTCCTCATATATGTTCTAGTTTTTAAAAGAAAAATAGTATTTGAATAAAGAGATGAAACAAAAGCAAAGCTGTAACATTTATTTTTTAAATTAAAACAAGAGATCAAGTTAATAAAGAAAGGGAAATAATGGTTTTAATACCTATGCACCAGATTTAATTGTGATTTCTCATGTTTGTTTTATTCTTTCCAAGTCCAACTCTATTGAAAGAAGAGGCAGAGTAATTTATATATAATATTCTACTCTACTGTTCATAACTTTCAGTTGAACTAAAGTAGAGGTAACCAACTGCCAAGCATCCAGTTGTAGCGCCTCATGCCTTATATATAATAAGATACTTGCTAATAGCATCTGCAGCACCTGGCTTAATAGTTTTAAAATAAATTTCTAGTGTGCCATTTAGAAGAGTTACTATTTGAATTAATATTACTATGCCATATGTTTCAGGAGTTGGACAAAGTTCAGTTTCTTTACTAGGCTAACCAAGTGTAAAGAATTGAATAAATATGTTTTTGATCTTCATATCCCAGTTATCATTTTAATGTTTCAACAGAAAATCTCTGTGACATACAGTTGCTGTCAGATCCGTGATTCTGCCATTCTTCAGGGGAGGGGGGGGGTTGGTTACATTATCTACTTTATTGCTTTCTTTCCTATGTATCTTATATCCTGTATCCTATTGATTTATAACATTTTGCCTGGCACCTAGGCGCCCTGGCATTTGCGCACCTTTTGGGGAATGTAAGGGAAGGGAGGCCATGTGGGTTGTGTTGCTCGAAAACTGGCAGAGGATGACCCTGAGAAAGTTCCCTTATTAAGTTCTCAGAGCGGCCGGTACAATAATATCTTCACACCTGCGGATTGGCTGAAGCCACATCGGACTGTTGGGAGGGGTTTCTAATTCCTTTTATTCTAACTGTATTGCCTGAGGGACCTCAGAGCCTGCTTTTCTCTCGTCTTGCTATCACTCCAATTCAATAAAAGGTTCCTTTTGAAATGCCAAGTTTCAAGAGTCTTTACTTTCTTGAATGAGGAGGAGAGGCTGGACCTTACAATTGCAATTAAGGAAAGTGTGCTGCTTAGTTTTTAGGTCTTGCTTTTGAATAACCTTAATTCAAATACTCATACTTGCATTCATTATTATGATTGCTCAGCAGGAAAAATGCCACATGCCTTTCTAAACATAATGTAAATAATGATGTGTATGTGGTTTTAAATACAAATTTAACATGTCAGGTCAGAGGGATTTTTAAGGGGGGATAGCTGAGAAAACAAAAATATTCATTTTAACAAAGATGAAAAATACTTACACATTTTCTTATCCTTATAATTCAAAATGGATGTAACTTGTACAACTCACAGCTACACAGAGGTGATAAATTTTGGATGCAATTACTCAGAAAATTAAGAACTAGAAATCAGTATTGAAACATGCCATGCTAGCTAAATAAAAACACTGTAATTGATTTATCAATGAATTTCCATGCTATCCTTGAATATGACTGATAACACAGACATAAAACAAAAGCCATCATTTGCTTCTACATGGGCCAGTATACCTGAGTGCCTGTCACTATCCTTACAGTTTTAAAAAATGGTATGGAAAGATCACTCTTCTTGTACTAAGAGTTGCCTACAGGTATGTTTAGTAATTATGTATTTATTAGAATACCACCTAACCATATCTTTCAAGTGATAAGTAATGATTAAGAAAATCTGAAAATTATTACACATCTTTTCAGAACTACAGTAAATCCCACTTACAGGCAATCCTTGCTTAACAACCATTTGTTCAGTGACCGTTTGAAGCTAAGAAGGCACTGAACAAATATATCAAACTCCAAAAATCAAGAAAGTCATCCTGAACTCATAAGCAGTGTTCGTTGTTGTTCCTCACCTATAGACAGAAATCTTGCCTATTATTAAATGCATACACCATCCATCTAGCCATTCTTGGTAACTGGGTTGCCTACAATGTAATAAAACAAAGATATAAAAGTGGATTAAAATTACAAAAGAATAAGAACAGAGTAAAGGACCACAGGTTTGTTGCTGAGCAGTGGTAATACCTTCTCTGTCACTGCACCAACCACCTCAGCCTACAGCTTCAGGGTCCCATACTAACTGGCATAGCCAGGTTTTAAGGCCAGAAGAGAGGGGACAGATCTCTGGCAATAAGATGTTCCAAAGGATGAGGGCTGCAGCATAAATGGCTCTTCTCCTGGACCCCACCAGCCAAAATACTTTGGCAGCTCATGTAACAGTGATGTTATGCGCCACCCTAGGGCCTTCAGAACCCTCTGTGCTTCCAAATACTCTTCAAGGGTAGATCCATGTAGACCACATTGCAATAATCTAAACAGGAGATGACCAGGCATAAGTAGCTATCTAGTCTTTCTGTGTCAGTGCAGCTTTCCCTTCTCTGCTTTTAGGTTAGTGGGCAGCCAGCTTTTCAATAAGTAGCTACCGTATGTGATTGAGTGTGCTATGGAAAATGGAACTAATTTCTTTTAAACCATACAGAATACCTTTGTATATAAATATACAAGGAAGGTTCGTGAACTTGATGGATCATATTTCTGAGCAGAATATGCATAAAAATGGACATTTATTAGATTAGCAATTCCTAACTTGGCATCCGTCCCAACCAAATTATAGAAAACTGATTTAGACAAAGATTAATAAAAGAACTGGTTTTTAAAAATATGTGCTATATAAAATTGACTGTGTCAGAACTAATAAGTTTTCAAGTCTGATCTCTCACTTTTTCTGATGGACAAGAAATTGTGTGGTCTTATTCAATGCTACTCTTTTTTTTTTCCCCTCTCTCTTTTTTAATAGATGATTTTCCAAAGCCACAGATAACTCTCCAACCTGAAACTCAGTCAGCAATCAAAGGCTCCAATTTAAGTTTTATATGTTCAGCAGCCAGCAGCAGTGATTCCCCGATGACTTTCGCATGGAAAAAGGATAATGAATTAATAGGTGATGCTGAAATGGAGAATTATGCCCACCTTAGGACAGAAGGTGGTGAAGTGATGGAGTACACCACCATCCTTAGGCTGCGCAATGTTGAATTCAGTAATGAAGGAAAATACCAGTGTGTTATATCCAATCACTTTGGCTCATCGTACTCTGTCAAGGCTAAACTTACAGTGAACAGTAAGCGTTTAAAATATACTTACATATTAAAATAAAAATGTATGATATAGCATTCCTTCCGAAAGGTTTTGCTTAGCATATTTAATAGATATTGAGCAGATATTAGCTGGCTGTATGAATACATGAGAAAATAAATGAGTTTTTTGCTGAAGTTTTATTGAAGAGCTTTAAAAGAGTAAATCCTGCTTTTCATTTTAATCACAGTTATTTGTACCTACAAGCCTCCATTTAGATTGCTGTAATTTGTAGGTAAAATAACTAGAGCTCTTCGTATTATAGCTCCCAGTATTCCCAATGCTGGCTATTCTAGCTGGAGTTTCTGTAAGGTACTCAACAACATGTGGAAACCTCTGGGAATTTATTAACACTAAAACTATATTTCAAGGCTATCTGGAAATAACTATTTAGAATATAGTTGCTCAATTGATAACGAGGACCCAGGTTTAGAACTCTTATTTCTTTATGAGCTCTTCTGCTTCTGCTCTCATGACAGAATTAAATGAGGTTTTTTATAACTGAGAATGCAGTTTTATAAAAACATTATAATCGTTGTATCTGCTTGATCTATTATGGGTGGGTCTTTTCAAGGAACCCTATGAATTGAAGAAAAAACAGGTGGCAACAATAAGATTCTGAGAGGTGACATCCTCTCAGTAAAATGGTCTCCCTAGGGATGCTACCAGATATATATTAGTTTGCCTGTTTTCATTTTTAAGACTATAAACCTATATTAGTTTGTTTTTGTTGTTTGTTTATCTTCCAGCATCAGTCGTCTCTAAAAAGTTCACAAGAAATATTAAAAATGATAAATAAATCATTAAAAATCAATAAGTAAATCAATAAATTGTCAGCAAATTTATAAAGATAAGTTCCAGTGTAGTACCTAAGACACTAGGCTAAAAACCAGAAACTGCTAGTTTCAGTCCTACCTTAGGCATGAAGCCAGCTAGATGACTTTGGGCCAGTCATGCTCACTCAGCCCTAGCAAAAAGGCAAGGGCAAACCACTCCCAAAAACATTGCCAAGAAAGTTGTGTGTACTTGTTGAGGCAACTACCAGGAATCAAGACTGACTCAAAGCCACCAATACAAAACCAAAATACAGAAAAATGGCCTGAGAAAACAAGACTTTTTATTCTATTCTTTTGGGAATTGGGAATCAGTTGTGACCTCACCCTGAAAGAATTCATGACAAATCTTCTTTGGAACCATTCCTGATACATAGATTTGTTCTTTCTTATAGTGCTTCCATTGTTTACCAAGATGCCCATGGATCTTACAATCCGCGCAGGGGCAACAGCACGGCTAGAGTGTGCTGCTGTTGGTCATCCCATGCCCCAGATTGCTTGGCAGAAAGATGGTGGTACTGACTTCCCTGCAGCACGCAAGAGACGCATGCATGTGATGCCTGAGGATGATGTGTTTTTTATTGTGGATGTCAAAATTGAGGATACAGGTCTTTACAGCTGCACAGCTCAGAATACTGCAGGCAGTATTTCTGCAAATGCGACATTAACAGTATTAGGTAAGAATATCATGTCCCTCTAAGCTGAACACTGGTAATTTGGTAGCTCACCATTTTGTTTTTGACAGCAATAAATACAGCTTAATACACATAGTGTTTCTTTATTAGACTTGATCTATTATTTTCAGTACATTTGCACATAATTGTGCAATCTATGATTAAGATTCTAGCCTGAGAACTTTTATGAGTTTACTGACTTTTTATCCATTTTCAGAAACACCCTCCTTTTTGAGGCCCTTGCTGGATCGAACTGTGATGAAAGGTGAAACAGCAGTCTTGCAGTGTATTGCTGGGGGCAGCCCATCTCCTCGGCTGAATTGGACCAAAGATGATGGCACTTTAGCAGTGACAGAAAGGCATTTCTTTGCTGCGGGAAATCAGTTGCTTATTATTGTAGACACAGACTTTGAAGATGCTGGGAAATACACATGTGAAATGTCTAACACACTTGGAACCGAGAGAGGCAACATTCGCCTGAGTGTGATTCCTACTCCTACCTGTGATTCTCCTCAAAATGCTGCCCTGTCTCTCGATGATGATGGATGGGCTACTGTGGGAGTAGTGATCATAGCTGTGGTGTGCTGTGTGGTTGGCACATCCCTTGTGTGGGTGGTCATCATATACCACACGAGAAGGAGAAATGAAGATTGCAGTGTCACAAACACAGGTGAGTAAACTAGAACATGGAACAGACTCTCAAAGATTTTTGTGGTTACCCTCCTGAAGTTTTCCTTGCAGAAATATTTGTGTGTTTTGACTCAAATTCTGAAACCTAAATAATTTTTGAAACTCATCCTTCTGTAGCTCATGCAAAATACTTCAAAGAATTCAGCCACTGATAGTTTGTGCATGTACATTGATTATCACAGATGAGACAAACTTACCTGCAGATATTCCAAGCTATCTGTCATCCCAAGGAACTTTAGCTGAAAGACAAGATGGATATGGGTCATCAGAGAATGGAAGCCAGCATCACTTTGTACAGTCATCCCCCATGGGTGGGTATTTCTTTCAACAGAGAGAAAGCAATGGTAAGGATTTAACAGCTGTATGCAATTCATGTGGGGATTCATTCCAATGTAATGTGCTGCAGAATTGCAGCTTAAGATCCCACCACTGTTGTTCTCTAACCAAATAAATTGGAGAACAATAGTTTTATTTTACTATTTCTAAATTTCTCATCAACTGTTTTGATGAAGGATTGTCTTCTGACTATTATTGGCCCAAAGATGTCCTAATATTATACAGTATCTCCAGATGTTTCTAGTTTTACAGTAGTGCTGTTCTGTATATCTTCTTGATATGTATGTTTTTTCCAGCTGAAGAACACTTCTAGGAAATGACTTGAACATTCTTGTTACTCTGCATATTACTTCATTTTTAGTTTTCACCTAGACCCATGTTTTTCAACAAAAATCCATATGTCAGGCTTCTGACCAATGCCCTAATAAAATTAAGAGTCTCAAGCCATTTAGCAAGAAAAATCCAGTTGTTTATTAGGAGCGCCATGTCGGCACGACCTAGGTAAGCGGTTCTCAACCTGTCGGTCGCGACCCCTTTGGGGGTCGAATGACCCTTTCACAGGGGTCGCCGCGCGCGCTAGCCCGCCATCTTGGTGCCACCGTCAGCAGGGGTGAAATGCTCCCGGTTCGGCCGTGCCTGCGGGTCGCCGGACAGCCGGTAGCGACGGAAGCGGGAGACTTCGCCCACCCGCCCGGATGCCGCCATTTGGGTTCTTTTACCCTCTGTGCATGCGCAGAACGCTTTGCGCATGCGCAGAGGGTAAAAGAACCCAAATGGCGGCGGCCGGGGGGGTGGGCAAAGTCGGTGGTGGCAGAAAGGTTGAGAACCACTGACCTAAGTGAAGCCAGCGCTGGCTTCACCCAATTCGTGCCTTGCCTCTGACCCTGTTTCCCCCTCCCCCCAGAGTGTGTCATCAGTCACATTCCCCAACAAAACAATTTCACGGGTCATAGAAGACACTCCCTCCAGCCGTTGCAGGTCTCCATGGAGATGGCCTTGACTTCGGCCAGCTAGGCTGTGTCTTGTTTTGACTGAGGTGTGAATTCCTTGGTGCAGCTGCGAGGCGCGATTCCCATCCCCTTGCCTATAGCAACTTGGGAGCAGGTCAGGAAAGCTTCGCGAGTTGACATTCGGCTTCCCTCACTTCCTGAAGGCAACCTGTGCAAAACAAAAACAATTTGAGTACAGGTGTATCATTTAAGGATGTGGACCCCCCCCCCAGGTTTGGTTGGGTTTTTTTCATGGAATCTGGCTATGAAGCAGTCAGCTTGGATGTTTCTGCTCTTTACCAGGGGTGAAATGCTCCCGGTTTGCTCGTACCTGTCGGTCGCCATAGAGCCAGTCGCCAAGGTAGCGCAAGGCGCCGCCCACCCGCCCGGACACCACCATTTGGGTTTTACCCTCTGCAAATGCACAGAACACTTTGCGCATGCACAGAGGGTAAAAGAACCCAAATGGCGGCATCCGGGTGGGTGGGCGGTGCGTCGTGCTACCTTGCCGACCGGCTCTACGGCGACCGACAGGTACAAGCGAACCGGGAGCATTTCACCCCTGCTCTTTACCCAGGATGCCTCTGATAGGGGCTGGCCCCCTCCACTTGATTAAGTTTTGGAGTTGGCCCCCTATGACCACTGGATCCAGGGGTTCACGGGGTGGTGGTCTCAGGGTCGACCCGACCACATGTTTTAAGAGGCTGCTGTGGAATACCGGATGTATTCTCCCTAGCAATCGGGGCAGCTTCAGTTGCACCATGACCGGGTTGATAATCTTTACTATGGGGAATGGCCCATGAACTTAGGTCCCAGCTTCTTGCTGGGAAGCTTTAGTCTTACAGTAAGTATTTTGTGGATAGGTAGACCTTCTCCCCCACTTGGAATGGGCATTGTGGGACTTGGTGTTTGTCTGCCTGTTGCTTATAGGTCTGCGCCGCTTTAGCATTTTCTTGACATTTTCCCATGCCGCTTTTAGCATTGACAGCCAGTCAGTCAAACTGACTGAGGAGGGAGGGTTTCCTTGGGTATTCTGGAATTGGGACGTAGTCCATACCGCTTGAAAGGAGTTAGTCCCGTTGCTACTGTGAACAGCATTGTAAGCAACCTCTGCGAATGGCAGAAGGTCCGCCCAATTGGACTGTTGGTAGTTCACATAGCACCTCAGGTACTGTTCTACCATGGCATTAAGCCTCTCCGCCCCGCCATTGGTACTCAGATGAAAAGCCGAGCTAAGGCCCTGGGACGACCCAATGGACTGCAAGAACTCCCTCCAGAACTTAGCCATGAATTGGACTCCTCTGCCCAAGATGATTCTGCGTGGTACTCCATGCAGGCGGTAGATGTGTTTCAGGAAGAGTTTGGCTAGCTGGTGGGCTGAGGGTAGTCCACTGCAGGGTATGAAGTGTGCCTGCTTGGAGAAAAGGTCAATCACAGTCCCCCCACTCTTTGGCAGCTCAACTATAAAGTCCATTGCAATTTCCTCCCATGGTCTCGTTGGCTCTGCCACCTGTTGCAGCAGCCCAGGGGGTCTTCCTGGTCTCCTTTCCATACCTTGCCTATGGCAACTCGGAAGCAGGTCAGGAAAGCTTCGCGAGTTAACACCACAATGCTTAAAAAAAAAAAACAGATTGCTGCCCGGTATTTTCATCTGCAATACTAGCTAAGGCCTTACTGTTGACAGAAAAGTTCTGTTTTTTTCACAGTTGTGAAAGAAGAAACAGAGCTTATATTCCAAGGTATTCTCTAAAGATTTAACCTAACCCGAAACTTAAACCGGCTAAGGCCTTACTGTTGACAGAAAAGTTCTGTTTTTTTCACAGTTGTGAAAGAAGAAACAGAGCTTATATTCCAAGGTATTCTCTAAAGATTTAACCTAACCCGAAACTTAAACCGGTGTTCTCAGTGATGATCTTATGAAGCACATCATGGAACAGAAAGAGGCTATATTTCATGCGGATAGTTTGTCTATCCATGGCTAAAATTCCTGTAAAAAAGGAAGGAGAGGTTCTCCCCTCTATATATGCACACATCTGGAGAAAGAATATTTCAGCTATGTTCCAGGCAGTGCCTCCAATCTGGTTTATTTCCGGTTTTGAGCTAGAATTTCAGCATAATATAACTTTAGATTTTTGTCACATAAAACACTCTTTTGCATAATGATGTTTTCCAGTATTTTTCCCTCATAATAGAGATTCCTCAGATTTTTTTGAAGACCTGCCTTGGATAGTTAGGATATTTTGCAGGAATTTAATTATTTTCCCCAGCAGAATCAATTTGATATCCATCAATAGAATGTTTAATTTGTGGTCAGCAAATATAAATGAATGGAGAGTGTGTCTTACTAAAAATTTGGAAGCCACTAAGATTGTGACTGCTGAATGAAGCTGTAACTCGGCATACTCAAGCTGCTTTGTATTTGGTTAGGTTTCTCTATACAGGTAATACTTGAGTTACGAATGTAATGGAACCTGCCAATTACATACGAGGATTTGTTAATTGGAACTCATTAAATGAATGAGCCCCATCCCTCCTCTCTCCAATGCATTTGTTAATCAAATGCATGGGTCGTTAAGAGCACATGGGGTACCTCAGGAGTGGGGAAGACCATGGGAGGTCTAGTGCAGGGACAAGACCACTACATCCAGACACCAAAGGCTACCCCTCACCCACTGAGAGATCCCATACTCCTCTTCCCATCCCTTAGGGTCCCAGACTGCTTGGGCCTTTCCTCCCCACCCCACCAACCACTAGGAACAAATGCGCAGGAACACCATAGAAGAATCCTCCAAAGATTTGTGAAATCCAGGCAGGTTCAGTGCTCCTCCGAAGTTGTCGCTTTCTCCATTGCAGAGCAGGAGAGACTAAGCAATTCCACGAGGCAAGTTTGTGGTGATAAAAAAAAAGTAAAAACAGCCTGTCCAACTTCGTGAGAACTTACTCTTTTTTTCATGAGAAGTTGGAAAGGTGGCAACATACATAACATTGGGACCCGGTCGTAAGTACTTTTGGCAGGGATGTCGTAACTTTAACATTCACTAAGTAAACGTTCATAACTTGAGGAATACCTGTAGAAAGATGTTTTGGTTTGAAAAAAAATCTGAAATCAAAGGAGACTGATACATGTCATCTCCCTTTCCAAGGACATTGTCATACAGATAGCTGTAGTGAAAATGACTTGGAAGCTGTAACAGATCCATTCTTATGCCATTACCTGGGAACTTCAGGAAGCCTGCATTTAAAAGAAAATTTATGTAGCCCAGAAATGTTTGAAACATACCATACAGGTAATTTATATTATATATGTGTTTTTAATTACTTTCATCCTTTCTAATTTTAACAGTCTTCAGTAAAATTGTAATTTTTATTCCTGTTGGTTTTTTTAAGGCAGCAATTCAGAGCAAAGAATAGCATGCATGGACCTTTATGATTCAAGCTGCTTAAAGAAAAAAGACTGCTACCCATATATCCACTCACCTGAAGATCCTTTTGATCGATACCTCAGTATCTCCAGAATACACATGCCAAGTAATAAGTTGATTCCTTCGATTTATCCCCCAAGCGAAGAGAATGGAATAAGAAGCTCAAATCTAAATGTATACACATGTGGATTTAAGAGAAATCAAGAACTGTCCTCTCTTACAAGCACCACTTTCATGGGTATGTTTTAATGGTTTTCTAATCCAGAAATCCTAAATACATATAATGGGGAGCAAACCACGTTGAAATTAAGTAAACAGAATTGCTTTTTGAAAAACTCTTCTCTTCCATACCCATTAAACATTTTCTTTAGAAATTTTTTCAGGATGTGTTAACTAAACATTGAGTTTGCCTTTCTGCTAAAAAAGGGCTGACCACTTAGTGGCCTGTGCCCACTAAGATATTTTCAGCATGTCTCCATATTGGGATAGCTGGAAGCTATGCCTTACTACATTTGAATGCAAGCAATGAAGTTATAAGGCAGTAAAGTTGAAAAATGAGGACTTAACTACTGTATTCATTGAAAAAGTCCCATTTTCCTATATTTTTCAGTTGTTAACTGAAAAAACATACACATATGAAGTAAAGGTCTCATTCATCAAGCATCTATGTTATTTGCTCTTTCTTGAAAGAACTCAGACAGTATTTAGTCTTACTATCTTCCAGTATTATCCCTCTGATAATCCTTAGAACTAGAGTAAGTTGAGAGAGAATGCTCATTCAGTGAGCTTTACAGTGAGCCTGTCAGGTTTCAAAGGCTATCTACTAAACTTCATGACTGCATACAAATGTGAACCTAGATCTCTCCTTAACTCACAAGACACCAAATCTTGAAAGATGAATAGGAAATCAATGTCTTGCTTTGTTTCTCCCAAATATGTGAACACAGGTCTGAACCAGAATAATTGAGTAATTAGAAAAAGTGTAATTATTAAATTTATGATATTAACATAGACTTGATCATTGGCTATTTTGTGGAACATTTATTTTGCTTGTCCATAATTGCTAATAAATGTTTTCTCTATCTCTTTAGGAACATTTGGAAAACCTATATGGAAGCCTCAGCTTGATTCTTTGCCAAGCTATAAGCATTCCTCAGTTTTGCAGCCAAAAGCCTCCCAACATTATTCTAATGAATCATTGGATTTTGACTCTGAGTCTGAAGGTGGTAATAAAATGGGTAGGACGTTTCCTGAAGTGGACAATAGCAATTTTATTTGTGGGCAATCAGTTGAAAACTATAGGACTCCTACTTTTCAATCTTTTGACTTAGATACATAGTTCGCCATCAGTGCCAACCCAAAATCAGCTCATGAACCAAAGAACTATACTACCTCAAAGTGGACATTATTTAAAAAGAAACTTCTGGTTGTATTTTAAAAGAGATTTATGATTTTTATAAAGATGCAGCTTTATTTGCAAAATGTATTATATCAGGTAGATTATACATTCCTTATATTTTTGAGTTTCGTTTAACCAAAATGTATTTTTTGTAAATTAATGGTGTGAATAATAACTATACATTTGTTACTGAGACAGACTTCATTTTATTTAAATGGGTGTTTTAAACTAATACCTATTCATGTGCTTTTGTGTGATTTAAGAAACTGTTCAAAATTATGGATGGTTAACAGATTAATATTTGACAATGTTTATTATGTTTTGTTGATTTCTGCATTAAATAGCTCTGGTAACAAACACATACAAGCAAGATCATATTCAGGGGAATGAGGAAGCTGCATCTTTTTTGCTAGTTTCACCTGTGCTATGGTGCATAACATTGCCCATGTCAGAAAAGATGTTTTGGATATATGCAAAAATACACTTGTAAACTTCCTATTCCCCATAGACATTCCAGTTCTAGTTAATATGTATGGTCAGTATGAAACTGAATTAGTAGCAATCCCAAATTATAATGCATCCATTCCAGAAATTCAAATTGCATTTCTAGGTTATCTTTTAATAGATGAAAATCCTGGTCACATTTAGCTGTGTTTTGGCCCTGCTTGTCCTGAGTCTGCCTATCTTTAGGAGTAATGTACTCTTGTTTTTCACAAGCCACTTAAATACTGCATTCAGTACAACCCAGTGTTGACTCTGTAAGTTTGATCATTGACAAGAGGTATGGGGAAAATATCCATTTGAGATATTGGACTGACCACCTGATACCCCTAGATTGTTGTAACCAGTAAAAGAAGACTTCTGGGTTGGTCAATATTCCTATGCATCCTTATCCTAAGATACTCGTTTATTTCAGTTGCACATACCTGTGAAGACATATGTATGAATTGGGCTGTATAGATGGAAATGTGTTATCAAATATAAGGCAGCATCTGATGTTAGGGAAGTCATGTACTCTTAAGAATTTAATGTGTGCTATGATGGAGAATAGATCTCTCTGGAAAGGACAATTGCTGGAAAGATTGCTACTGCATTTTGCAGAAATTGTGGGTGGGTATTTATTTATTTTTTAAAAAATAGCAATAGCACTTAGACTTATATACCGCTTCATAGTGCTTTACAGCCCTCTCTAAGCGGTTTACAGAGTTAGCATATTGCCCCCAACAATCTGGGTCCTCAAAAAAAACATGACACACAGAGCCATTTGAATTAAAACTTCAAATGGTGATTAGAGAGTGGTTGGATCATCTTTAGGACATGGCTGATGAAATACAATGGCTGGTGAAGTTTGTAGTTTTAATGCCACTATCCTATTATACTGCTTTGGTAAACAAGAGGAGACATGAAAGAAACCATAGTTTCACTGATCTTGTACCTTCCAAATCCATGGTTATAATGATGTTGATATTTTAAGTTATTATGGTACTGCTAAATTTTCTGTAGCATAATCTAATCCTGTTTGTGCTAAGGAAAAAGCACAGCATTTCAATACCATATTGACTTTTTTTCTCTTTATTAGTGAAGACTATTCTGTTCGTATAATAGTTGATTCACAAAGTACTAGGAAGCTGTAATATTTTGGTCCAGCCATTTATTTGAAAGCCTGACATCAGGATTTAAAAAGTTGACTTTCTTATTAATTTTTTAAAAGAAAAACAAAGCTGAGATTTTGTTCTTTTGATCAATTTCATTAAGAACAATTCTCACTACAGAGATTAAAAATTTAGATATTGCTTTCAGGTGTTCTGAGTTCAACATACTATGTCATAAACTTCATCATGAAGTATTTCTGCAAAAGGCTGAGCTTATGTATTTTTAATTTATTTTGCATTAATTGAACAAACTGATTAATATAAAACGATTCAGTTTTTAACTCAGAAATTACTCAGTTCTCACAAATTTATTTCAAAATTAAACGGGAAATTGTCTCTAACTTAAACTAGAACTGTGTCCTGTTTTCCCTTTCTCTCCCTTCCTTCACCTTCTCCCCTCAAGAAAACCCCCTTAATCATTTCAAATCAAGGATTAGGGCTTGTCTCTCTGGTTAGAAATCAAAACGTAGCAGTGGTGAAATCCAATTTTTTTTACTACCGGTTCTGTGGGCGTGGCTTGGTGGGCGTGGCAGGGGAAGGATATTGCAAAATCTCCATTCCCACCCACTTCAGGGGAAGGATACTGCAAAATCCCCATTCCCTCCCCACTCCTGGGGGAAGGATATTGCAAAATCTCCATTCCCACCCCACTTGGGGGCCAGCCAGAGGTGGTATTTGCCGGTTCTCTGAACTACTCAAAATTTCCACTACCGGTTCTCCAGAACCTGTCAGAACCTGCTGGATTTCACCCCTGAAACGTAGTACTTTGGGGTAATTAAGGATAGATTAAAACAGTGGCATCTGTTCCATTGATGCAGTAGTCTAGGCTCTTGAAAACTCTGAATCCTCATGTCAGCAATGTGCTTGAGACCCATGTATCTTCCTATGGGCTAATATTACAGGACTGCCTCCCCCACCCAACTCATTCACTTTGGAAGTGCAAATTTATATAGTTGTCAAGATCTTTTCAAAGAAAAATTGAAAGCAGCTGTTTACACAGAATTCTCGTAAGCCACATATTTCAGATGCGGAAGAAAAGTTCCCCCATTTGCACCGCCCCATCTAGCAATGTCAAAGAAGCCAGGTTTTTTTCCCCTATCAAGGAACCTGGTATCCATATTGCAGTATAATTTCCTTCTTTAATTTAGCTTTGGAGACAGGAAGTTAATCTATCTTCAGATACTGGTGGTCTCACTGTACAGAATGGATTTTTCATGCTTTTGTTTATCCAATTGCCAGGTTTTCTGACTCTCATTGTTAATTTGTCTTCATTGTTGCCAGATGTAGTTATGTGGTGGCAGACATTCATATTGGCATTTGGGGATAATTAACGGTGTTTTGCAAGAAATTAATTTTTCCAGGGTTGCAAATAAAGCTCAGAGTCAATAATGCAAGAAAATCTTTAAATTAGGTTCTTCATTAAATCACCTTGACCTCTGATTCTTCTGAGGTCAGCTAAGTTGGTATTTATACACATCAGCATTTTGAAAATATCAGATACAAAATGATAAAATAAAGTTCCTTTCAGAGGGAACATAGCAGATGGGCTATTTTAAATTTGGCCATGTTCAGATTTCAACTTGTAAGAAATATCATTTAATATGAATGTGTTCCTATTCAATCTCAATTTTGTGGATAGGTATCATCAGATTTATACTGCAATGATTTATATGTCTCGATAATTTCTGTCAGAACTATTTGAAATCAAATATGGAATTGCAGCTTGAATTTGAATCATATACTAAAGATGATTACACAAATGTTTTATAATACACATATTTGCTTCAACCATATTTACGATAGTGCAATATTTTTAGCTAGAATTAAATTGATCCAAAGTTTACATTTTTATGCAAGACACTTGAACTTACTTATTTGCAGAATGTCTAAACTTCAAAAAAAAAAGTCTGTAGCTCATCCCTAAACTCACCAATAAAGGAGCCCAATGACATAATAAATCTATATAAAGAAAGATATCAGCTGGGCTTTGGATTTCAAAGACCAATTTTTTAAAAAAGTTTAGAGACTTTTTTTTGAAGATTGGGAATGAGAGGGCCAACGTTCAGTGGGGTAGTGCATTCTATAGCTTTGGAGTGATGTCAACAAGGTCTAAAAACTTAAAACTGTAATTATCCAAAAATTTGGTAAAAGTTGGGTATATTCTCTCTCTTTCAGGGCTTACCTTTCAGTGCTAGGAGATTTCAGAAACATAGACTTCACTAACTATATTCCAGATACTGGACTTTGAATGCAATCGAGTACTTCTGGGAATTGTAATGGAGCACAGGACCAATTTCTGCCATTGTTGTTGTTGTTTTTGTTAGTTGCGAAGTCGTGTCCAACCCATCGCGACCCCATGGACAACGTTCCTCCAGGCCTTCCTGTCCTCTACCATCCCCTGGAGTCCATTTAAGCTCATGCCGACTGCTTCAGTGACTCATTCTCTATCATCCCCTTCTTCTTGTGCCCTCAATCGTTTCCAGCATTAGGCTCTTCTCCAGTGAATCCTTCCTTCTCATTAGATGGCCAAAGTATTGGAGTTGCAT
>QLTV01002141.1:5558858-5570920 GCA_003457575.1 Thermophis baileyi
ACACCAATTATAAGAATCACGATTGGCTGAGTGAATGAGCTATTCTTGCGCCCAAGAACCAACGGATATGCCATTTCAATTTAAGAGATTGCAATTCCCAATTCAATTGGCATTTGCAATCACCATCAACAAAGCTCAAGGCCAATCTTTACAATTGTGCGGTTTACATCTACACACGGATTGCTTCTCACATGGACAATTATATGTTGTGTGTTCCAGAGTCGGCAAACCAGACAATCTCTATATCTGCACAGACAATGGAACAATAAAAAATATTGTATACCCACAAGCATTGTGAAATTAAACATATTACAAACGTGCGCTTTCTCTTTTCTTTCTTTTCCACTTAACCTGACTGAGCCACAGCAACGCGTGGCCGGGTACAGCTAGTATTATATAAAAAGCAGAGGATGGAGTATCACAACCAAGTCTCCAAATTAGGTTAGGTACTACAGTCATTAATTTTACAGTTCAAGCTATGTTTTGATGTGAAAACTATAGATGAATAAACGTAACTCATTTCAGATTTCTTCTGGCAATCAGGAAGAGAAAAAAGAAAAAAAGGACTGCATTCAGTTCTGAAAACACAAGGTAACAGTCCCTAATCTGCTTTGTGAGGGTAACATGACTTAAAAGGTCAACCAGAAATCTTTTAACAGTAGTTTTTGGGTTGCTGCTCCTATTTCTTCTTCACTAGACATATCCTAGGAATGATGCAATATCATCATGTTGCATCATTATCAGGGACTTCTAGGAATAATATGACTGCTCATTGGTAACCACAGCTGCTATTATTAGAAGTCTAAATGGTGAAGGAGGCAGACATTTCTTTACCATTTTCATTTCCCCTATTTCAAGAACATGAGAATATGCTGGAACCATAGAACCAGCTGCTGGGCAATTGCTCTTAAATTATATTGAGTTATCTAGTTGTAATCATTCTTTGTAGTTTAACAAAATGAGACTCATCTTGTTTTGGTTTTATTTTTTTCCAGATATATTTGTGCTAGTTTTCAGAGTTTTGCAGAATTCTATGCTTGCTGCACTGTATTATAAAGGAACTCTTCAACTCTAATAAAGATGTCCAAAAATTACAGAGCAAAGAGAAAGAAAAGGACAATACAATGTGGTCATTATGTACCTGAATTTTACTTACATCCAAAGATGTAGCTTAAAGAAGGATTGATACTCTGGTCTAGAACCCAGTTACAGAAAGGAAAGTTTTCCATTTCCTCCTTCTCCCTGTATCCCCTTCATTTTTGGATGCAATTAATTCTTAGAGTGCAATGTCCCACATTTTTCTGAATGTATGCCATTTTCCCAGAAGACTTTAAGAATATAGACAGACCCAGAGGGAAGATAGGAAATGTAAATTATCTTCGAAGCCAAAGCATTACAAAGAGCATCATCAAAGTATTTTCCCCTTTCTTCTGTTTCTCCATATAAGCAAATGACTCCTTTTCCTCACATCACTGTACTATGAAATGCTCTATACTCAGTTAATGTCTAACTTAGGACAATGATATTCCTAGTAATTTGTATGGCCCTCGTATTTGGAAATGATTGGGGTACTTGGAGCACTTCTTGGGGCATCATAGAAAGGTCATCGTATGAGAACTTGGGTGACAGTTTCCAATCCCTGCAACCACAAGGGAAAAATCTCTGTGAATAAGGGATCCCATGAAACCTTCCCTCCAGTAGAACAGATGGGAAGGCATTAAACTGGGCCACCCTGCTTGCAAATCATGCCCTTCTAATATTAGTGTTCTCCTATTATTTAGCAATATCCATTCTTTTATCCAAAGGAGTGATGCTGACTGATAATATAATTCCCAGTCAGGGAGTCCGAAGCCACCTCTTAACCTGCTATCTTGTAATAATTTAAGTTTAATTCTTGGTTTCTTTCCTCCCCACACAAATTTGGTTATTGTCTTGTTCAATTCACTGAAAATTTTTTGATCCAGTTTTATTGGGATTGTTTGAAATAGATATAACCATTTTGGAAGAAAGTTCATCTTAATTGCCGCTATTTTTCCTACTAATGATAGTTGTGATTTCCCCCATGTTCCAAATCTTTCGTAGTTTTTTGCATGAGTTTTTTTATAATTATCCTCCTTTATTGACGAACATCTTTTAGTCAACCAAATTCCCAAATACTTGACTTTTTTCACTGTTTGTATACCAATTTTCTCTGTCAATTCTTTTTCTTGCTTACTCGTAAGGTTTTTGGTTAATATTTTGGTTTTATCTTTATTTATTTTGAGACCTGCCACTTTGCCAAATTCTTCTATTTCATTTAATAATTTTGTCCCTGATATCATCGGGTCTTCTATAGAGAAGACCATGTCATTCGCAAATGCTTGAGTTTTGTATTCCTCTTTTTTTATCTTGATTCCTGTAATCTCTGTTTTTTGCCTGATCTAATAATATTTCTATTGATAAGATAAATATCAGAGGTGACAGGGGACAACCCTGTCTCACTCCCTTGGATATATTAAAATTTTCTGTTAGATCCCCATTTACTACCACACTTGCTTTTTGAGTTAAATATATCGCCATCATCATTTTTTCAAATTTTAATCCAAAATTCATATTTTGTGCTTGTTGGATGAAAAAATCCCAGTTTAAATTATCAAACGCCTTCTGAGCATCTAAAAATAGAAAGGCTACTTATTTCTCTGTATGTTTTTTGTAGTATTCTATTGCGTTTAAAACTGTCCTTGTGTTATTTCTAATTTGTCTGTGTGGCAGAAATCAATTCTGATCTGTATGAATTATTTTGTTTAATATTTTTTTCATTCTTTCTGCCACAATTGTCGTGAATAGTTTGTAATCTGCATCTAATAGAGAAATGGGTCTGTAATTTCGAATTTGTTTGTTGTCCGTATCCTCCTTCGGAATTAATGTAATATAAGCTTCCCCCCAAGAGTCTGGTAGTTTTGCTTCTAACATTGTTTCATTATATAATTCTAGCATTAATGGTTCGAAAGTTTCATACATTATCTTGTAAAATTCCCCTGGGATTCCATCTGGACCTGGGGTTTTATTGTTCTTCTGCTTGAAAACTGCCTTTTTAAATTCTATCTGGGATATTTCTTTGTTTAATATCTCTCTACTTTCTTCTTCTATTGAGGGTAGTCCTTTTGCTTTCAAATATAATTCAATTTCATCTTTTCCTATTTCATCCTTTCCATATAACTCCTTAAAGTAATTTCGTATAATATTTTCCCCCCTCAGTCTGGTAGTGGGGTTTACCATTATTATCCTCCAATTGATGTATTAATTTTCTATCTCTCTGCTTTCTCAATTTAAAGGTGAGCCATCTTCCTGGCTTATTTGTGTGTTCAATTTTTTTTTGTCTGGCTAATTTTATTTTCCTCGCGTTCTCATCTTGTTCTATCAAATTCAACTTATGTCTCACCAAATCTTTTTCCCTTTTGATTTTATCATTTTGTGGGTCCTTTTGTAACTCTATTTCTAATTTTTTGATGGCCTCCTGTAATATTTTTTGCTTCTCCTTTTTTTCTTTATTTCTTCTCGCTATATACGATATTGTAATTCCTCATAAGTATGCTTTAGTGGTATCCCAAATGTTTTGTAGTGATGTATCCTGATCTTTATTTATTTCAAAGAACCACTCCATTTCCTTTTCTTTCAGTATCTGCGTATTTAACATCCAACGTCTAATCTTTTTCTTATGGCCTTTCCAAATTATTTCTATAGGATTATGATCTGCCCATGTGTTGGGTAGGATTTCTATTGAGTCTACGTTATTCTCTACTTCACTGTTCATCCAGACCATGTCTATCCTAGACCAAGATTTGTGTGGGTTAGAGTAAAAAGTAAATCCATTTTCTTGTGGGTGTAGTTCCCTCCAACTGTCCCTTAAGTTTAACTCTTGACACATATATATATATATATATAAAAAATTGGTAAAAACAAAAATCTTCCTATTATGGTTATTACTTTTATAATCCTTATTTCTATTCACAACTGCATTGAGATCTCCTAAGATGCAAATATTTTCCTCCCCTATCTCATTTATCTTTTTATGTAATTTACTATAGAAATTGTTCTGGTTCTCATTTGGTGCATAAATCACCACTAGCAATAATTTCATTTGTTGTATCCACTTCTAATATTAGTATTCTTCCATTATTATCTGCATATATTTTGCTGTTAATTCTTTTTTAATGTATACTGCTATCCCTCTTTTTTTTTTTTTTTTTTTTTTTTTTTTTTTTTTTTTTTTTTTTTTTTTTTTTTTTTTTTTTTTTTTTTTTTTTTTTTTTTTTTTTTTTTTTTTTTTTTTTTTTTTGGTCTGCTAATGTCACATATAGTTCGCCTAATTTTGTTTGTTCCAAATATTTCTTATCCTGTTTTTTAATGTGTACTTTCTGTAAACATATTATGTCGGTGTTTTGTTTCCGTAATATTGTGAATATCTGTTTTCTTTTAATATGAGAGTTTAATCCATTTATGTTTATTGTTAACAACCTAACCTTTTCTTCCATATTTCTACCTTTGCGTTTGTCTTCTATTTATTCTATTCTCCTTCTGTGCTCTTGTTCTTATTCCCTCTATTACTTGTTGTTCCATGTTCTCTATACTTTTCCCGTCTTGCTCAAGCTCCTGTTCTTCCGATTGCTGCTCTTCCTGACTTCTACTTTCCGCTTCTTCCTTACCACTATACTCATCTTCCGTTTCTATACATTGATCCAGAAACTCTCGTGCTTTTTCTAAGTTATCTATTTTTATTTTTTCCCCTTGCCAAGTTATCAACATTCCCTCAGGTAGTAGCCATCTAAATAAGATATTGCATTTATTAAGTTGCCTTCCTAAGAATTGGTAGTCTCTTCTGTGTTCCCTTACCCGTCTCGGGATTTGTTTAAGTACCTGTATCTCTTTTCCTTTAAATATCAATGTTTCCTCTCTAGTTATTTTATATATTTCATCTCGCAATCTCCTTTTCGCAAATCTAATGTGCACCTCTCTTGCTAACTTGTGACGTCTAGCATAATTTGTATGCACTCTGTAGATTTCATCTATTCCCTCAAGCACTTCCTGTCTATCTTTATGCAATGTTTCTGCTATTAATTCCGACATAATCTTTTTTAAGTCCTCCTCTATTTTCTATCACATTTTGAAATCTTAAATAATAGGCTGCACGTTCCATTTTGAGATGGATAATTGATTCTTTCAGCTCTCTGTTCATTGCTTTTTGGTCTACCACTTCCAATTTTTTTTTCCTGTCTGCTCAGTTCTATTTTCCACTGTTTTTATTTTTTGTTCATTTTTCTCAATCGTTTGTTGTATTGTACCCATCCTGTTATCTAGTTTCTGTATGTCTCCTCTCATTTCTTCATGATTTCTATCCATCTTCTCCTGCATCTTCATCATTGTTTCTTTTATTGCTAGCAATGTTGTCTGCAACATCTGTATAGTTTCTGTATTACTTGTTTTCTCAGTGCTTAGTATACCTTCTATCGATCTCTGTCCTGCAGGGGACGCTGTTGTTAAAGTTGGGTTAGATATAGTTTTCTTTCCATTTTTTTGGATAGTAGTTGTGGTAGACATTCTTACTATTTTATAGAAATTTTCCCACTTTACCATATATCAGCTACTTATTCGTATATATTTTACTAGTTCTAATTTCAGATAGTATTCAGTTATTGATCAATATCTCCTAGATCTAATCAATCAAATTTCTCCAAATTTCTTAATCCAATATACTGTATATAATTTCTAATTCATCAATACATACATAATCTATCAAAGATATTAAATATTTATATAGTATAATATTTCAATTATTCAATTTCAAAAGGAAAAAAAAGAAACAATATTTCTAACAATAATTCCTTCTCTATATGTGGGGGTAAATATATGTATACGAGTAAGTAATAGCAATATTTGATTCTACCAGATAATAATCACTAAATTTCAATAATAAATACTTAATAATTATTAAGTTGTAATATAAACTTATCATTTAGTAATAATATAAACCTTATATTTCAAAGATATATTATATATTCTTCTCAATTTTAAACCAATTCTTTAAGGTCCCCCCTTATTTCTTATTTCCTCTGCTATTTATCAATCTCCCTTCAGCTTTTTACTATATTACACTATCTCCTCTAACATTCAGGCTCTATTATTTAGTCTCCTGTCTTTTCGATCTCAAACCTTTCTGCTTCCTTCCTTCTAACCTCAGGCTTTTATTCCCTTCTAACAGAGTTCATTTAAATGACCACTCTGGTTCTGATCATCGTGTTCCAGAATCTTCACTTACAACTCTAATATCAATATCAACATTAGTAGCTACAATTCGCATATAAAATCGATCTAATACTTTCCGTTCTTCTTTCCACATCCACTTTTCTTCTCCTGCTTGCACAACTTTCCTCCTCATGCTTCGATGCTAAACCTTGCTTTATTTTCTGTCTGCCATTCCTCCACATTCTGAAGTCCTCGCCCGAAGCTCTGCTCTCAAAGTTAGCATCTAGCGCTCGTATACAAGTCCGTCCAATACTTTTCCTTTCTTCTTTCCGCATCCACTTTTCTTCTCCCCCCTTCACAACTTTCTTCCTCACACTTCGTCGCTGACTCTCGTTTCACTCGCTTTACTTTCTGTCCACCACGTTCTAAAATCCTCACCTGCAGCTCTTCTCTCAACGTTAGTATCTCGTGCTCATATACAGATCCATCCGATACTTTTCTGTTCTTCTTTCCAAATCTACTTTTCTTCTTCTTTTCTTCTTTTCTTCTCCCATTTGCACAACTTTCCTCCTCACACTTCGTCGCCAACCCTCATTTTACTTTCCACCATTCCTCCTCTCACTTTCATCGGTCACCACTTCCTTTGCAATCGTGCTCTTACAGCTAAGTCGCCGCCGTCTCTCGATCTCCTCACCACCGAGACTCACTTCTCCACCAGTAGTTCTTCCAGATATTATTTCTCTGCACACGCTTTCTTCTTATGGTATAGGATTTTTCAGTTTGTCGGTATTCCAGTCTCTAATTTAATATCTTGCTTCCTCTATCTGGACGGGTTTTCACAACTGTAGTCGGCCATCACAGGATGACAGCGATCTTTCCAGTCCAGGTTTATAAAGTTACTCTTCGTCGCAGCCAGGTGGTTGCCTTCCTCCTCGGTGCCCCTTGAGTTCCTCTATTGATCCATCGATCCCTCCGAGATTGGTGTGCCCTGTAAAGAGCCACCGGATCGGAAAAACCAGACCTTGTAAGCGGACTTTGCTTTCTTCGCTCTGTCTTGTTGTGACGTCACCACCAGAAGTCTGGGATGATCTTTGTTATATCAATCCTTCTGAAGTGTGGATAATTAAGCAGTAGTTTGAGGTTGAAAGTATGACTATTTTTGTATAGGTGTAATGTATAAGCAGAAAAAAATAGAAAACAACAATTATGAGTAGCTGTATATTGCTGCTGAGGGTGATGTATGTGACATAAAGTGAGAATTACAAACAAGAGAGGTAATTCAAACTCCTTAAGAGTATATGAGAAGAATATACCCTTTAGGTATGAATGTTAGCATTCCAAAACAAAGTGACCATAGTAAGATGGAGACAAGAAAGAGATTTAGTTTTATATCAGAATGAATTTACAATTCTGCTAAGATTTCAGTAGCAGTGTCCTACTGTGGGTTTCTGTTGTGATGATTCAAAGGCAGAAGTAGTCTTGTGACCTGTCCTCAATATGACTAGTGACAGTGTGTCTATCCAAGGATCATGGAAGTGCAAACATTATATGAAGGATGATGAAGGTGTGAAGGCTATTGAACATGAGAATGTAGCTTCCGTAGAACAGAAACAAGATGACACATATCCCTAGTAGTCCTTCCTAATTAGGATACATGCCTATCTATCTATCCTACTGTATTGAGAAAACAATAAGACTGGATATGTCTTCAAAGTTAATGCTGGAACTGAGTGCACAAACAGGCAGGTGTATCGTAACTTGAAATGACTATATAACAGTTGCTTACCATGTCTTACTGATTTCTGAGACTAGTGCACTAACTGGAGATTCAGCCCCAATAGAAACCAAGGGCTCACCAGTATAATGCCTGACAAATAAAGCAAATACAGTGAATGAATTAAATGAATAAGTTTTAATAAATTTATTTCAGCTATTTTTTCCTGCTTTAGTGTACATATATATTTGGCAGTAAATTAAATCATTGTAGGCTTATTATTTTTACACAGATAAATATGCAAAAGTAATATTTGGCTAGATATTCTGATAAACATTTTGAGAGGTGGTAGAATCTAAAATTATTTTCACATTGAGCAGATAGCTATTCAGTGGGGATGCTGTTGCAGCATCTTGTTGATTTGAACAATAAATACTGATTTTGAATTCAAAAGTATATGTTATTCTGCTTTTTACTAGTTGCATGGTAGTTTTAGCAGATTCTGTCTACATCTGTGAAGAGGAACTGGATGTGCTATTCTTCACAGAGAAGTTGAATACAAGAGAAAATCAAATATCTCATTACAAATGATAGGGCATAAATGTTTATTTGTTGTTAAGTGCTTGCTGGCAGAGTCAACCAGATGCAACTATAGGCTGCACAATTATTAAGTGCCAAAGAGCCATATCTGAAATCAACCTGCAAGCACAGGCTGATTTTATTTTCAATATCTAAACATAATCATTTAATTGCATGTAAAACAGTTTAACATATTCACCAGGTAATTCTACCGATTGATAAAGAATGTTTGAAAAAATAAAAACACAACTATAGTTAGTTATTATGGAAATTTGTAATCCTTGCTTATGCTGGAACAAATGATTTCAACTTGCATTTCCCTTTAATTAAGAAGCAAAAACATTTGAATACCAATACAGCTAGTGATACAGAGTTCAGCTGTATGTCCAGAATTCCAGATTCCATCACAGTCAAAGCTTCTGAGGCCATCTTCACCCTGCCCACACCCACACCCTGGTTAAGGCAGTCCATATCTTTGTAATAGAATGAAGCTTCAGGGCACTTTATAAGCAGGGCATATTTTCTGAGGAGCGCTCTAGAGGATCAGAGGTATAATAAGAACCCATATTTTGTTATTCATGTAGGTGTGTTGCAAACTCAGAAGTTTTGTTCCTTTGTTTGTTTTTAAACCTAGGCTATAACTAAAAGAAATTCCATTCCAACCAGGCAGAGGGGAAGCCCCTCCATTATTGAAACGCAAGCAAAGTGAGTCAGAAGATGTAAATCTGCTGAGCTTTCTCATGTACTGTTGGTGGGCCTTAATGTGTTCTTTTATACTGCCAGCTTCTCCCTCAACACATGCAAAATTGAAGGTATTCCCTGAAAGGAGGAAAAATTGATAATCCATTTCAGTACTCAAGTCACCATGCCTAACCTTCTGTAGTGTTTCTGAGATCAACAGTGGTTGCCATTGGGCTGAATCTTTCATGGGGGAGGGGAATTTAGGTAAAAGCATTGATTAATATCCTTTTCTCTTTTTCCCCCTGTCCTTAATAAAATACACTAATTTTGTATGTGATTCAATGCAGACACAGAAAAATTCTGCAGACTCAACACCATTTACTGACAGAAACTTAGGCAAAATACTGCCAGCAAAATATATTATAGTGTGTGGTTTATGACCTCATCAGCTGCCAAGCTTGCCTTGTGGGTGGCCAGGGGTGTGTTAATAGGTTCCTTGTCATGAGCAACCTTAGTGCCAATATTATCCTTCCCTGGCTCAGAGAAAGACTAAATCTGTGCCATCAGTCTACAGCTACAGTATGTGCCTCCTTGCCCCAGTTTTCAAGCTAGCAATTACAATGGAAATAATCTGTCACTCCCAAGGCAGATACATGCCTCATGCCACACACGCTTGCCTCACTATGTCATTTATGTGGCAATATTTAAAAAAAAAATATCTGACTCAAAAGATTGCCACCTCTCTTTCCTCATTATATGTGGGTGGGTGGCTGTGGCTTTGCTACTTGGAAGTATTTTAAATCTATGTCTGCTTCTAAGACATAAATATATTGATTCTAACGGAATATCTTCCCAGGCAAGAAAACATGACTATCTAACTTCAGGTCTCTAGCATGAAACTATGAGTACAAAACTAGCCTGTGTGGGGGAGAGTGTTAAAAAGGCAGTGCTGCATTTGTTGTGGGAATTCTGTGCATTGACTAAATAAAGAGAGTCCCTCCAAGAAAAAATGCCCTGTGTACATAGCAGCATTTTTAGTTTGTCAGCAGAATAGACAAACTAAAGTAAGAAAGCCATAATCAATCCAGTTGATATATTTTTCCCTGAATGGTAGCAGGAATATGGCAAAATAGAGCTCAAATGCTTTATTTATAATCTTTCACCCAGGAGCTCAATAACTCATGTATAGCACTTTTCCCTTCTTTCCCCCCCACAACACCAAGAGTTGGTGATAATGACAGGCCTGCAGTAAGTGACTTATAGAGCTTCCATGACTGAAACTGGACTTGAAGCTAGGTTTCCCCTGTTTCAGGCCTATACCTCATTGATTAGGAGAGTTGAAGGAGCTCTGAAACCTTGGGGCAGAGTTGGGAGATCTGTGACCCATTAGTCTTTTCTAGCCAACTACAGGATCTCACGAGAGGCCTATGTCTACCACTACCTCACTTTACTGATCCTGTTAGTGCTTCTGCAGAAATGCTGGCATGGTCAGACCCTTTCTCCCCATATGCCACCTTTCCCCATTAGAGGGGAAGATATTTTCTAATTGGGAATCATGCCAGGAAATTCTAGGCTGAATCATGTATTTTCTAACACATGTATTTTTCCATTGGGAGAAGTGAAGCAACTTTTTCTCTGGCATTTACAGAGAGCAATAATTTCCTGTGATTCCTCTTCAGAAAAATGAGTGATAGTGACAATATGGCTTCTGTGAAGTCATGAAGTTACGTCATATAAACACCACTCTTCTGAATCACCAAGCCCAGTGTTTCTCAAAGTGTGTTCTGAGAACACTCTCACAAAATCAAAATTATTGCCAGCTTATTTTGAAAAATAACACAATATTAAAATTCCATCAAATAACCGCAATAAACAGGAGTGCCATCAACTGAGTCAATTTTAATTTTTAATGCAATAAATATTGATAAATATTACCCATACAAGTAAATGTTCTTGGGTGTGTGTGTGTCAGTGTATAAGAATTTATGAATTGAGATAGCCCAGGGGTCTGCAACTTTAAACATTCAAAGACTTGCAGGGGTGGGATTGAAAAATTTTAGCAACCGGTTCTCTGCCCGGTTGCTGGGTGGGCGTGGCCATGGGGGCATGGCCTACACAGCCTCCTGCACCATGACGGGGTGGTGGTGGTGCGTTTTTGCCCTCCCCAGGCTCCGGAGACTTTCCTTGAGCCTCCGGGAGGGTGAAAACAGCCTCCCCCGGGCTCTGGAGGCCCTCCGAAGGCTGGAAACAAGCCCGTTTCTGGACTTCCGATACTCCCAGTAGGCCTGTTTTTCACCCTCCCCAGGCTCTGGAGGCTTTCCTTGAGCCTCTGGGAGGGTGAAAATGGCCTCCCCGGGCTCCGGAGGCCCTCCGGTACTTCCAGTACTTCCGGTAGGCCTGTTTTTTGCCCTCCCAGAGCCTCCACGCGGGCCCTGCACTTACTCGCATCCAAAACGGGCCACGTGGAGACTCCTGGGAGGGGAGGGGCAGGGTGGGTAGGTGGGATCAGCCAGTCCTTGCAACTACCGGTTCGGCGAACCAGATGTAAAATTAACATCCGGTTTGCCCGAATTGGTCCGAACCGGCTGAATCCCACCCCTGTCAAAGAGCCACTTGGACCCGTTTCCCACAGAAAAGAAAACACTGGGAGCCACAAAACCTGGGTGGGCTTGGCCAACTCAACATCACTCCAGCCATGCCTACCCGGGTTTTGTAGCTCCAGGTGTTTTCTGTGGGAAATGTGTCTCTCTCTCCCTCTCTCTTCTGTTTTTCTTTTTCCTCTCCTTCCTCTCTTCCTCTCTTCCTCTCTTCCTCTCTTCCTCCCTCCCTTCCTTCCTTCCTTCCTTCCTTCCTTCCTTCCTTCCTT
>QLTV01002141.1:5592918-5603584 GCA_003457575.1 Thermophis baileyi
GCCGCTGCCTTCCCACCAACTGAATTGCGCAGGTCTAGTAGGGCTCCTAAACGCCCCGCCTACCTGCGTGATTACGTATGCGGGACTGCTCCATCCAGTAGGGGAGGGGTGTTATGTTCTAACTGTTATAACTGTGTTGCATGGTTCCAACCAGGTCCAGCGTTTGAGCGGGAAAAAGCTCAAACGCTATTGACTCAATTGCGCAGTTCTAGTAGGGCTCCTAAACGCCCCGCCTACCTTCGTGATTACGTATGCTGGACTGCTCCATCCAGTAGGGGAGGGGTGTTATGTTCTAACTGTTATAACTGTGTTGCATGGTTCCAACCAGGTCCAGCGTTTGAGCGGGAAAAAGCTCAAACGCTATTGGCTGGTCTGTCTGACAGCTCCCTATAAAAGGGCAAGCTGTCAGACTGCTCTTTGCTGGTTGCTGATACAAGAGCTGAAATAAAGAGCTGCTTGGAAGTCTGTCTCCTGTCATCTCTACCCACTATCTAACAGACATGTTGATAAATATATCAGAAAATGGTTCATTAACTACAGTTCATTTAGTGACCATTCAAAGTTATAATGGCAGTGAAAAAGTGACTTATGACCATTTTTCATACTTATGACAGTTGCAGCATCCCCATGCTCATGATCAAAATTCAAATGCTTGACAACTGGTTCATATTTATGACGATTGCAGTGTCCTGGGGTCTTGCGATCCCCTTTTGCGACCTTCTGACAAGCAAAGTCAATGAAGAAGCCAGATTCACTTAACAACCGTGTTACTAATTTAACAACTGCAGTGATTCACTTAACAAATGTGGCAAGAAAAGTAATAAATGGGACAAAACTCACTTAACAAATTTCTCACTTAGCAACATAAATTCTGGGCTCAGTTGTAGTTGTAAGTCAAGGACTACCTGTATTTATTATTTAACCTTTGCCACTAAAACAAGCATCTCTTATTTTGTTTAGTCAGGTAGCTGAAACTCCTTCTGAATTAACATTTAATACAAAAATGCTTGAAGCATTTTTGTACTAAATTTGCTGCCTATTGAATCTCCATTGCAGTTTCACACCATTACTTCTTATACTTCTCAACCATTAATGTAGCCTTCTCCTTTCTGCCACTAACAGCAACAAATCCTAACCCTTTCCAATCTATAATCAACCATATTTAACTGACAAGCTAAACACTTTTTATTATCATCTGTTCAAAACCAGACCAGCTAGACATCTAGGGAAATCCAAGAAAATATTTAAAATTTTCTGCTTGAAGTCAGCCTTTCATTAGAAACAGTTGCTATGGAAACTCCCACTGTCTTATGTCCACCAGGTTTATGTAAAGCAACATAAATTTATTTCAACAAAGCATTTTGGACCATGGAGGCAACCCAATTTGTTTTGTCAAAGTGATAGCCCACCATATTACATCTGAATGAAGCAATATATCCTGAGCTGAGGTGGCACAGTGGTTAGAGTGCAGCACTGCAGGCTACTTCAGCTGACTGCTAGCTGCAGTTCGGCGGTTCAAATCTCACCGGCTCAAGGTTGACTCAGCCTTCCATCCTTCTGAGGTGGGTAAAATGAGGACCCAGATTGTTGGGGGCAATATGCTAACTCTGTAAACCGCTTAGAGAGGGCTGTAAAGCACTATGAAGCGGTATATAAGTCTAAGTGGTATTGCTATTGCTATTTTAACTTCTCTTCTGTCAATACTACTAGAGAAGGATTACACAAAAGTTTTCTAGACAGTCTGGCTGATCTTTAGTGTGTCTGTATTCTTCACTGAGGCTGCCCAACCTGGGCAACATTCAGCCATGGAAGTGAAGGCAACAAATTAAGCCAGAGGTCCCAATAGGCAGGGAGGAAAGATCCAGGAAGTTTCTCCTTAGTTTTAGGTTGTTTCTCTCTTTGTTCAGTTTCCATCCATTGCTTCTTGTTTTGCCTTCTGGTGCTTTGGAAAATACCTTCCCCCCCTTCTTTCTGGCAGCCCCTGAAAAGCCTGTTGCCTATCACACTCTTGGGCAAAGCATGTCGAAAGTGGAAGTCAAAAAAAGGTGAACAACATTTTTACAGAACTATAGATACGTTGAGGCTGGGTGTGACAAGGAATGGCTGGGAGGGGAGGGGCCAGGTGGAGGCACCCCTTGACATGAGTGACATTCAGTTGGACATGCCCATGCAGTCACATGACCACCCACCCATGCCCACCCAGTCACATGACCACCCACCCATGCCCACCCAGTCACATGACCACCCAGCCACACTCACCCAGTCACATGACCACCAAACCACGCCCACCCAGTCACATGACCACCAAGCCATGCCCACAGAACCGGTATGGAAAAATTTTGAATTTCACCCCTGCTTCCAGCTCATTCTATTCTAAAGCAATCTGTAGTGCACCTGCAGGCAATCCATAAAATACTCTAAGGCCACCACATATCTCAACTCTCTTCCACTTCCACAGTGGTTCCTTTTGCCTTTTTTGGGCTACTGATCTTCCGATGGCTTCTCTCAACTGCTTGTTAGAAGGTCGGATGAGAAAACTAAACAACATGAAAAGATCTTTTCTGCACTACTGCCATCTTTCAGATATTCACCAATGGTTTGGAAAAGGTGGCCACTGCAAAAAGATGCATCCTTTCATATCTAATCACTTGTTAGCTTGCCAATGGTTATTAAAATTAACCAGTGAAGTAAGAGCTTTTCTACTCAACTGGTCTTTTCTCCAGTATTTGGGAGCATGTAGGAAGTGGGAAGAATTTGAACCTGAAAAGAGATTAGATACTATAGCAAGACAGTAAACTGAAACATACCTCCAAATCAACTATGAGATATTAATGGTAAGAAAGATAAATGTTTTGGAATTGCATTCATAGACCCCAGACCAGTGGTGGGTTGCTACCGGTTCGACCCGGTACGGTGAACCGGTAGCGGTGGCAGCGGGAGGCTCTGCCCACCTGCCCGGATGTCATCAAAAAATGCTCTGCGCATGCGCAGAAGCATTGCACCCGTGCACTCCCGTTCCCGAACCGGTAGCAAAGGTAAGTAGAACCCACTACTGCTCCAGACCTCAGTATTATTGACAACTATAGGAAGATCTCAAATATGTAGTGTACCCAAGGGGGCCTAAGAATATTTTTGAGCTAGAAGAGTTCTGAAAAGAATCCCCCAAAACAAGAATAACAAAGCTCTTAGCTAACTACAGGAAATGTTTGAAAGCTGCTATTTATACCAAAGGAGAAATTACAAATATGGCTCATGCTGTATTTACTAGATTCTTGTTTGGAATCTGTAAACAACAGCATATAAAAAGTAAACATCTGTGAGGGAGATGGGCAGTTAAGAAATATGAAATATAAATAAATAAAAATGTGCATTCATATTTGCAAAAATGTCATGTTTAATTTTTTGCAATATAAAGGTTGTGTCAACTTCATGCAATCTAACTTTGAACATTTGGGTACAGTTATATAGAATTCAGCATGTTCAAAGAAAAATAAGACACAATCACAAATATGTTATATGCATCCTGTCCTACTTGAGTTTCTTTTCTTTTTATTTTATATATATATATATTAGTCTATGAAGGGTGTTAATCACAAAATGCATAGCTAAATGTCTCCTTCCATTCCCCACCATCCAGTCAGAGCTGAAGAAGCTTCTTGGATGAGAAGCAAAACGTCTTCAAAGAAAAAACAAGAAAGTCCAGTTGCCTCTTGAAAAAGCACCTTTGGAACAACCACGACCTGGATGACTGAGAATCTCCATAGACATTTAGCTATGCATTTTGGGATGAATAGCCTTCGAATGGTTTGGGAGTTATGAACAGATCTCCACAAAAAAAGAAAAAAAATTGCAGAGTACAGGAACCATTTGTGCTTCAGTTTGAGAAGCAGACAACACAGACTCATCCCCAACAGCCTGTGCTTATGTTCAACAGTAAAGGAACACAGGGTGGAGAAAAACATCCTACACAAAGCACCGCTCCACAACACAGTCCTTTCAGCAGTTCCAAGAAGACTCCACACCCATTTGCATTACTCAGGTGACCCTGAGGACACATATAAACCTCCAAATGGCCTCAACAACTCTCGACAACAGGGGTGTCAACAGGGCCCACGATGTGGTCAGATCTGGCCCACACGGCTATCCTAGAAACTGTAAAGGGCTGGCCAGCATTGCCTCGGCCTGGCCCACCCCATCCTGGTTTGGATGCCACCACGTGTTGTGGCCTGCCAGCTGCCAGCAGAGCTGGTGGCGGACTCGGATGATGAGGAGGTTGGGGAGGAACTTGGGCCAGTTCTGGAGTCTGGGGAAGGCTCTGAAGGATGCTCTGATAGGAGAGGAGAACAACAGAGGACAAGGAGTTGACTCGGGAAACAAAGCACATGTGGACACTGAATGGCCCCTCCCTGGCTGGGGAATAAGTAGAAGGAAAGAGGAATGGTTGTCATAGGAGACAACAGTTGGTATTTCTGAAGATTTTGCTCATTGTGTTTTGTGCCACAGAGACTGCTTGCCAGAACTTAATTTGCAGCCTTTCACTGGGAGCTCATGGCCTTGCAATTATCGCAAGGAACTGATAAGTTCTGTTACTGCAGTTAACTCTTTGAAGAACTACTGCCTGGACTTTTCAGTGGGTGAATGCAATTAATTCACAAGAGGTAAATAAAGAGGGGGTTTTCGTGACAAGGAGTCTGTTTCTTGCTTCTGCTAAGGCTGGGTCAGAACACCAGGTTGCAGATAAGTGCCGCACCCGCACCAGCATCTCTGGCCTTTCAGGTGTGTGTGTGTGCCCAGACATGTTGGGGGGAGGTGTCCAGCAGCAGGGGCTCTGCAGCTGGCCCTCCAAGAAGCAGGCATGGTGGCGGCAGCAGCAGCAGTGGCAGCAGGCAGAGTCAGGCAGGTGATGCAGACCACCGGATGCGCCTGCTCCATCCTATGTGGACCGCATGCCTCTCCCCTGTGCCTCTGCCTCCAGCTACTGCTGCCGCCATGGGTCAAAACAAAGTGAGGCAGCGGGTGGCCCAGCTGCTGCCAGACATCATCAGCCTGCCTACTCTGTCCCATCTGTTTTTGCTTGTGGTTGGAGAGCAGGTTGCCGCTGGTCATCTCCTCGGCCATCTCCTCAGCCCCCTTGCAGGTCTTGCCCTTGGCCAGCGTATGGAGCACATTCTCCTCATGCACCCAACGCACCTCAGCACCGCTGTGGGGTGCTGCCACCATCTAGGCTTCACCTCCTTCATGCTGGGCTGGTCAGCCAAGTGGCGGTGGTGGCAGCTCACAGCTGGGCCAAAGTGCATTGGGTGCATGAGGGGAACATGCTCCACATGCAGGCCAAGGGCAAGACCCGTGAGGGGGCCGAGATTACCAGCGGCGACCTGCTCCCCAACCGCAAGCCAAAACAGACAGTGGGACAGAGTAAGCGCGTCCAGCGGTCCACATACGTGCCTCCCCCCTGCCTCTGCCTGCTGCTTGGACAGCCAGCTGGGTGGTAGCAGCAGGCTCCAGAGTCGCAGTGTGCACTGAAAATCATCGCCCCTCCATGCACAAAGGGCAGCAAGTGCATAGTGTCCGACGGTTTTGGCTGCAGCCGCCCCGCCCCCTGCCTTGTCTCTCCTCATCCTGCGAGATGAGCCTCCTGCCCACCACCCACCACCCCACCCACTGGAGACCCCTGGATTCCCTCCCCAACCCCGCCCGGCCCCCACAGGCACCACCCGCATGAGTGTTGTGTCCTAGCACGGCAAGCCCTATGGAAAATGACGCATACACACTGTTTGTCAAATAATATTCTTTTAGTACTAATAAAATTCTTAGTAACTAGAGGTTAAAGTCATTAAATCATAATAAAGTCCGTCGTGCCAAAAAGTCCGGTATAAAGTTGGCCAGAATTCAAACCCCCAAAGTAAACAGGCAATTAGTCCATCTGTTATCAGTGACTCACAGACGTTGGCAAAAAGCCTGGAATGAATTAGTCAGCAACTGAAAGTCCAGAAATCAAAGCCGTAGAAATCCCAAGAGCAGCAAGACGTCGTCAGAGAAAATGTAAATGTTGTTTCCAGCAGCCAGCTTCAACGTGCTGAAGCCTTAAATAGCCTTAGGGCATGGCCAAGCAGCCGGCAGATTTACACGTGAGGAGACCTCCTTCTACAAAGCCACTCCTGCCTGCTAGCTGCCCTGCGTGCCCTAGCATCAAGCAGAGGCTCCTCCTCTTCTCCTGAGTCACTCAGCTCCCACTGATGAGGTGCAGAAGGCCCTGGTTGGCTGTCATCCTCTGGCACTGAGTCCCCCTCGGTATCTGACTCAGGTGCCAGGTACACAGGATGA
This sequence comes from Thermophis baileyi, assembly GCA_003457575.1. Taxonomy (NCBI): domain Eukaryota; kingdom Metazoa; phylum Chordata; class Lepidosauria; order Squamata; family Dipsadidae; genus Thermophis; species Thermophis baileyi. The sequence continues at coordinate 5,599,243 of QLTV01002141.1, forward strand.
TAGTGCCACGCCACAGTCGGCTCTTGGTCCTCTGGATCCATGGGCGGCTGCGCGGGACTTGGGCGAGCCACAACAATGAGTGATGTCAAGCTGGCCATGCCCCTGGGCCACACCCAGTCGGCCGCAACCACCCTGGCCATGCCTCTCCTCCCCCCCGGCCCCTGGAGGACAACCACAATGCTGATCCGGCCCTCAATGAAATCGAGTTTGACACCCCTGCTCTACAAGAATGCAAATGACCAACTGTCTGCAAGGAATATAAATCCTTCCATTCCCCACCATCCAGTCAGAGCTAGAGAAGCTTCTTGGATGAGAAGTGAAACGTCTTCAAAGAAAAAACAAGAAAGTCCAGTTGCCTCTTGAAAAAGCACCTTTGGGACAGTGAAGGTGATTGACTTTATGGTTTCTTGCTACTGCCATCTTCTGCACATTTTTCTCTGAAGAATTGGTATCAAACAGAGCTTCCATACAGCTCTATGCATATGCATTAGTTCTGAACAGGCAACATCTCATTGTGTCTGACAGAGCGATTCCTTTTCTTGTTTCCTTTCCCCCCCTTTTCCTTTGCTATCAATCATAATTAAATGACCCCACTTGCAGTCCCAAGCCTTATCTGATTCCTTTTCTTCTCCTCCATGTTTTTTTTCACCTTTCAACCTATTCACATTCCTGTTCAGAGGTAATTTATCTGTGTAGTGTAATCTTCAAGCAGGAACTTACCACAGTTAGTTCAAGGACAGCCAAATTCTTTCAAGCTGTTGAACAGGATTTTAATCACATTCTTTTTCCTCTCAGCTGTACAGGTAGTCCTTGAATTATGACCACAACTGGGACCAGAATTTCCATTGCTAAGCAAGGTGGTTGTTAAGTGAATCATGTTATTGTTAAGCAAATCTGGCTTCCCTCATTGACTTTGCTTGTTGGAAGCCAGCTGGAAAGAGCACAATAGGATGCTGCAACATGCTGGTTGCCAAGTGCTTAAATTTTGATCATGTGATAGTGCTGATGCTGTGATGGTTGTAAGTCTGAGGTCCAGTTATAAGTCACTTTTGTCAGTGCCATTCTAACTTCTATTGCTAAACTAATGGTTGTAAGTAAATGGCTACCTGTATAAATTTACACTTTTCCCCCTGTACCACCGGAAATGCTACCCTGGTAATATTTGCTTAGACAAAGGTGGCAAAAGAGGTTCTTGTTTGCCAAGTCAGAGCCTCCAGCATTTTACTACAATGAAATAACATCAATAAGACATTATTATGAAAATGAAGACTTATTCAAGTTCATGGGCTTATCCATGCCAAGGCACCTTCATTTTGTTTTATTCTGTATTATCTTGGTAAAACTATTAGCTTATTTTTCCTAAGTTCAACTAGTTACAAAGGCTAGAATATTTGCAAAATGTGAAATTCCCCTGAGCTTAGTTCAGAGCAAGCATCCTTGCAAGACATGAGCAGATACATCACATTTTGATTTTGATATTAGCTAAGATCAGATGTGAGATTGTCTAATGTAGTTCTCAAACTGTTTTAATGGTTCTTAAGCCATTTGGCTCAGTTATCTCTTTTCTGGGTCTCAAATAATCTCCCATGCCCCCCCCCAAAAAAACCTCCAGACTCTGTTGGAATCTCAGCAACCCCATTCACAATCAAACAATTACAAATTGTTTGATTACCCCCAGGCTATGATTGGTTAATCAATTAACTAATTGATTGGTTTATGGATAGATTATTGCTTAACCTATAAATTGTTTATTTTTATTATAAATTGGTTTATGGATAGATTATTGTTTAACCTATAAATTGATTAGCGTGACTAGTGTAACTGATAGATTGTGATTGATTACAGTATCATTGATTACCTAGCTAATTAATTGATTGCCTACCAGATTAATAGATTAGCTTAATTGATTAGTGACATTAATTGCTGATTTGTTGTCTAATTAATTAATAAATTCATTCATTATTGACCATGCCAGGCAAAAACTCCAAAAACTCCACCACCAAACAATAACAAATGAAAGATATCACTATCAATGACGACCCAAACGACTCCAGCACATGCTATAAATGTAATAAATCTCTCGGCGAATATGATGAATTCAAGAAATGCCGCATATGTGCCAAATATGCCCACCACACCTGCCTGGGAATAAACAAACATGTTGCCAATTTCCTACAAGCATCTCCTACATTTCCCTATCTATGTCCATAAAGACACAGCAAACAACCATAGACTCCATAGAAACAAATTTAGAAGCACGTTTACTAGCATGTTTAGAATCACGTTTTACAATTTTTGAAAAAAAATTTACAGCACAGAAAAATGAAAACTCAACAGATCAAAATCCTATCCCAATTCAACAATCATTACCTCAACCAAAACCATAACCACAAATATCTGCCAACCAAACTAGCAACATCTCCATACTCATCAAAGATACCATTTTATTTGGATTAGATGACACCAACGAACCTGATATCACAAAGGTTTGCAACATCAGCAGCAGCCATCATACACCAACCATTTCCCCTGAGGAAATCATCGAAGTTTCCAGAGATGGCCCAGAGTACAAAAACAACGACAGCTTGGTGGCCCCACGATTCTGTAGAGTAGTTTGCAAAAATGAGTCAAACAAACGCAAATTCATTTATACTATAAACCCCATTGCCAGATCCAACCCCAATCATAACAAACTTCGATCATGGCCTGACCTATCCATACTACAATGTATCCGCTCCCGTGAACTCCGCGCAGAACTCAAAAGACACCAAGACCTAGGTGACACTGACTTATACATTGACTACTGCACCGACTGCATCAAAAGCAAGACCCGCAATCCATCCCCCCTCATCCAACCCTCCATCATCCAAAAGTAGGTACGCACACCCCTTACTTCCTCAATACCAACCACTACTAACCTTAAATGCAAACTAATTAACGCAAGAAGCATCGTAAACAAAATGCCCGAACTCCTCATCTTATTAAATACTGCTACATTTGACATTATATTTGTCTGTGAAACATGGCTAAACGCATCCCTCCCTGACTCCATTATCACAGTAAGAGACTATCATGTTTACCAGTCTGACCACGAAACCCGCAGAGGAGGTGGAGTAGCTATTTTCTATAAAAAGTCACTAAACCTAAAAAATATTCAACTTACACATGAACTTGCTCTTCCTGAAACCATTGTTTGCGAACTGTCCTTAAATATTTCGCTTCCTACTATGTTACAGAGCCCCTGATTACGACATCACACATGCGAACAAGTCAACTTCACTACTAATGTGGGCAGCCTCCTGCCCATACCCTCTTATCTTTCTTGGTGACCTCAATCTACCTCTTATTAATTGGACCCTAAACGAATGTACAATTGAACCCATCCATGCAACCCTATACAACGCTGTTACTAATCTGGGACTAGATCAACTAGTAACTAACATCACTAGACTCAACAACTGCCTCGATCTCATCTTCTGCAACAGTTTAAACTCAATTTATGGACTACAAATAAAAGAACCATTTTCCAACAGTTACCACAGCATGATTGACTTTTGTCTCAATATACGCCCTTAGAAAAATCACCATAATGATGGGATACCCAATTACAACTTCAAAAAAACCAACTATGATCTCATAGCTGCTGACCTCTCATCTCTTGACTGGCAAATTCTATTCTCTGGCTGTAACACTGCCGAAGACCATTATAACATTTTCTTGCTTGAAGTCAAAAGAGTTATTAAACTATACATACCACTAATAACCACCAAAATCAGAAAAAACAAATTACCCATATCAATAAGGAAGTTACAATCCCCCCAAAAAATCTCTCTGGCGAAAAAACAAAACTGGCTACTTAGCAAACTTTAAAAGCCACTACAAAAATATATGCCAACAAATAAAGACTGAATGCATCAATTATAACATCAAACAAGAGGAAAACCTTCTACACACAAAATCCAACCGTGCCTTCTATAATTTTGTGAACAGCAAACTTAAAGACTCTAGATCCATCCCATCCCTAAAAGGACCTAACGGTAAAGAATTTAATGATGAAGCAGTTAAAGCCAACCTCTTTAACACATTCTTCCGCTCAGTCTTTGTAAACAGCAATGGCTCTTGCCCAACATTCCCTAGTCGTACCACAAATAATTACAAAAATCTAAAACAAATAGATTTCACAGAAGATAACGTTGAAAAGGCACTACGCAGCCTAAAACCATCTCTATCTATCGGACCCGATGGACTATGTGCATACTTCTTTAAAAAGCTTTCCACTGCTATAGCTGAACCTCTAAGCATAATCTTTGAAAAAAATTTCAAGAACAAAAGACTAACAAAT
>QLTV01002143.1:5589-15902 GCA_003457575.1 Thermophis baileyi
CTTTACAGCACTCTCTAAGCGGTTCACAGAGTCAGCATATTGCCCCCAACAATCTGGGTCCTCATTTTACCCACCTCGGAAGGATGGAAGGCTGAGTCAACCTTGAGCCGGTGAGATTTGAACCGCTGAACTGCTGAACAGTCAGCTGAAGTAGCCTGCAGTACTGCACTCTAACCACTGCGCCACCTCGGCTCTTGAATGGCTGAAAGTGGCTGTGTTACACGGAGCTCCATTTCACACACACCATTCAGCTTGGCAGCTGGCTCCACCTCCGACAGACACTTTCGCGTTGGGATGATAGGGATTTCCTTTGTTGCAGCGGGTGATCGCCTTTCACCTCGCTGCTCTCCAGGCTTCCCCTCTATTCTGCATGGCTCTCCAGGCTCACCGTGTGCCCCGAGGGGTCCCCAAACGTGAAAAATTCGGGATCTAGGAACAGAGACCGTTCTCTTTCCCCCGCACTGCTGTGACATCACCACCGTCATTAATATACTAGATAGATGACAGCTTAATAATTTGCAGATAAGAGTTAGACATTTAAAAATTTCTGGGCCTGTTTCACAAGGGGTGAGAAACTAATATTGTTGCAATATATTTATCAGTATTCAACTAGGGGGGATAATATGTGTATATATTTTTGTGTCCTTTCTTGAATGTGCCTTTTTTTAATGTTTGAGGCTTTTTTGTTTGTTTCTGTAAAAACACCTCTTCAGTCTGTTCTGCAGAGCTGGCCGAAGACAGCATGATATTTGAGGCAAAAACCATGGGCAGAAACTGACAACACTAAAAATGGAACAGTCTCCTCCATTACACCAGAGAGTAGAAGCAGGGGTGGGCTGCTGGGGGTTCGCAGGGGTTCGGGAGAACCTCTAGCTAAGATTCTGTGCAGTTCGGAGAACCCCCAAATCCCACTCCTGGCTGGCCCCGCTCACCCCACCCCGCCCCTCCCAGGAGTCCCCACACAGCCCATTTTGGACACAGGTAAGTGCAGGGTGCGCGCGGAGGCTCGGGGAGGGTGAAAAACGGGCCTACCGGAAATTCAGGAAGGCCGGAAACGGGCCTGTTTCCAGCCTCCAGAGGGCCTCTGGAGCCTGGGGAGGCCGTTTTCATCCTCCCGGAGGCTCAAGGAAAGCCTCTGGAGCCCGGGGAGGGCAAAAACGCCCCCCCCTGCCATGGTGTAGGTGGCCAAGTAGGCCACGCCCACCATGGCCACGCCCACCCAGCAACCAGGCAGAGAACCCCTTGCTAAAATTTTTGAAGCACACCCCTGAGTAGAAGGTTAATTTAGGGTGTGCAGGACAGCCATATGGCATGTAGAACACAATATTGGGACTCCACAACAGGAACACCTGTTGTCCCCTCCTCAGCATCTGCCACCTGAGGTAGTTGCCTTAGTCACAACTAATCTTAGGGATAAAACTTTCCATGCAATTGTTGCACTCCAAAATTGACTGCATGAAGCAATGATGCAATAGTGAAAACAAAGCATACATTTGATTACATATGGAACTTGTTAAATTCTCTTAATCACAACCTTCCTTGCAGCTGCCCTCTGAGGTCAATTGCCAGTTTCCATTTTACAGAAGATGAGAATGTGTGACTAAAAAGTAGCAAAGGGCTCCAAATGATCATGTGATTCTAACAATTATCAGGGCTTTAGTGCAGACTCAGCCTTTTTTTTAACATTTGCTGTTTTTTACTCATTTCTTTTTTGACTTAGATGTGAGCTTTCCATTATTTTGCCATGTTTTGGTCTTTCCTCTTGAATGCCATGTACAAATAATTTTCTGTGTTGTCAGGCATGAACAACCAGACCCACATGTGAAGAATTCAATTAGCTGTTTTATTGCTCAAGCCTATACACAGGAATCTTCTCAGACTGACATTTTGCACCTAGGTGAGACTAGATAAGGTTCAATGACATTCAAGGGGGGAGGGTCAGACTTCACCATGTTGTGCCCATGTAGGGATTCCAGACTAATTTTCTACTTGACTCCTCCCCCTGGCTCAGCCAGTCTCTCATCATCCCCCTCAAAACAGCCCTCCCCTTCTTCCATGGCATCTTCATCGTCCAAGTTCTCACAGGTACTTGGGAGGGGTGGAAGTGAAGCTATTTCAAAGGAATCCTCCGCCCCCTGTATCTGAAGTATCTGTTGGGGCAGCTGCTGCTGTTTGAAAAACATCTAAATGTTTAGCTTGTTCCTCCCCCCTCTCCCTCAGGAAGTAAAGGCCAAAAGTGGACAGTTGGGCCTCATTAACTGTCATCTCCCCCCCCCAGGGGCTCCCTCTGTCTGCTTAACACCTTCACTTACAAATTTCTCCGGCACATCTTTTGCAGGACAGTGAACTGGGAATTTGGAAGGCCATGGCTTTTCTGGGAAAGGCTGATGAAATTGCTGTACCAAGTTGGGGCGTGCATGTGTCTGGCATTTTTCCAGAAATGTTTGGATTCTGGGTAGCCCTTTCAATGGATCAAATACTCCATGCCTTTGCCCCATTGTCTAGACTCCAAAATGTCTTTGACTTCATACTCCTCCTCACTGTGCACAATTTGCAGGCAGAGGCAGTGGGTGCTGCGAGCGGACAGGACTAGGAGGGGCTTCCTTGAATAGCAATGAATGGTGAAAAACTGGGTGGACTTTCATGGATGGTGTTAACTGCAAACAAAAGGCTACAGAATTAATCTGTTGGAGGACTTTAAAACAGCCTAAGAACTTTGCAGCAAGTTTCTTAGAGGACCTAGTAGAAACCACGAATTTAGTAGAGCACCAGACTTTGTCACCTTTAGCAGTTGGTGGCCCTTCCTGCCGATGGGTGTCTGCAGCCTTCTTGTAAGACTGTTTATGTGATGACTCCCCAGATGCCTCTCTGGATGTTAGTTCGGAGGAGGATGAGCCAGTCCTGGGCACGTCAGGAGGGGAGTCAGTCAATGGCTCCGAGGCGGGGGCTGCAAGTCCAAGTGAGGGGGGGAAGTCGATGGGACAGCAACCAGATGAGCAGCTGGCTGAGAGTGATTTGGCTGAAGTACAGCTGAAGCAGGACAGCCCTGAGGCTTCAGGTGGGGAAAGCATGCAGCTGTAGCCGGTCAGTGATGAGGAAGGGGAATGACCTTCTCCACCTGATCTGAGAATACGCAGGGCAGAGAAAAGGCAGGAGCAGTGAAGGTCAACTCGACTACTCACAAGGAGGTAGCCTCGTCCCTCGATGGGCTGCACTGGAAGCTGGCTATTTAGCATAGCAGACAGATGGAGATTATGCTGGGAACGTGTAGTTTCCTAGCTGTGTGTTTCCTGGTTGTTGTGATTCCTGCCTTGCTTTGGACTGACACCGTGCCTTGACTTTGGATCGTGCCTTGTGAACTCTGGACTTTTCTTGTCTCATGAACCCTCTTGTATTGTGGATTTAATTTTGGCAGGTGGACTTATCTTCTTTGGGAAACTTTCAAGTGCCTTGTCCCATTGCTCTGTGGACTAGTGTTGGTTTGCTTTTGGCTGGACTTAATTGGGACAGTTCTGGGTTTTTTGGTGAATGGAATTGCTGGGGAATATTAATAAAACCACTAAACCACCATCATGTGTACATGTGAGTAAGTGGGACAGCACAGTTTAGCTTGCTCAAGCTGCTGTTTCAGCAGGGCTCAGGCAGCCAGTTGCTCTTGCAACAAATCTACTGCCCATGGGACAGAGCCCTCCTCCTGTGATGCTGCTGGTAAAACACTCGGGTTCCTGCCATGCAAAGCTTGAAAGAGAGTCATAGCAATTGAAGTGTGCAGAGCATTATTGTATGAAAATTCTGTGAAGGGGAGCAATGAAGACCAGTTGTTCTGCCTGTAGGTGCAGTAACACCTTAAGTACTGCTGCAGCATCTGGTTAGTTTTCTCACCCTCACCATTTGTGGCAGGGTGATGGGCTGAGGACAAGATAACTTGGATGTCAGGGTAATGATGATTTAATAGCTGACCAGCTGCTGTAATACTGAAATGATGCAATGATGAAGAATGAGTCAGCAGGGTTGTTTGACTGTTACCACTTTAAGAGGCTGTATTATGAGAGGCCCTGTGAGTGCGTTTCTCTCTCTCCGTGTGTTCTTCCCTGCTGTAGCTGCTGATTGACTGTTTGACCTTTGCCTAGTACGTGTATGTGTATATTCTGTAGAGATAAACCACTATCTATTAGTACAAACTAGTAGTGGGTTCTAAAACCCATTGCTACCGGTTCGCGTGTGCGCTCATGCGCGCGCGATGCTTCTGCACATGCGCAGAAGCGTCCTGGGCGGGTGGGCAGAGTGTCCCGGGCGGATGGGCGGAGCGTCCCAGGCAGGTGGGCGGAGCGTCCCGGGCGGATGGGCAGAGTGTCCCGGGCAGGTGGGCGGAGCCTTCTGCCGCCACCGCTACCGGTTCGCAGAACCGGGCCGAACCAGGAGCAACCCACCGCTGGTACAAACCTCTGTTTGATGTTATTGCTCCTGGGTTGTCTCACATAGTCACACTGTGCGCACTGTGACAGGTTATGGGCCCAGTCCAGAGAGAAGGCCAGAGTGACTAGAGAAACCAGAGAGAAAAGAAACCCAGTGAGAGCTTGCACCAGAGCCAGAGGGGTTACTGCTTGTAATGGAAACAGACAAACCTGTTTGATGTTATTGCTCCTGAGTTGTCTCACATAGTCACACTGTGTGCACTCTGACATTGGACATTCAAAAACGTTGAAACAGTGTCCTCCAGAGCCTGGAAGTAAATGGACTGGAGTCTTGATGCCATGCCTCTATAGCAAAAAATGTCCAATAAGAGTGGAGCTGTTTCTTGGCCATGGGCAGACCATTGCAAGGGAGGAAATATGCCATTTTGGTAAAAAGATCCACTACTACTAGTATGGAAGCATTGCCTTGGACTTGAGGTAAATCAGTAATAAAATCCATTGGTACCATGTGCCATGGATGGGGTGGGTGGGTGTAGGGAGGTGGTGTAGCAGCCCTGCTGGCTTCTGATGGTGGGATTTAGCCGTTCTGCAGATGTCATTTTAGGCCACTAAAGTCTGAAAGTTCTGTGCAACATCTTGAACACGCCCCCCCCCATGCCCCGCTGTCTGGTTATCATGGCAAAGCTGCACAACCACCTCTCTCAAAGGGGCAGGCACCACTATTCTGCCCTTGTGCCTCAAAGCCCCCTCTTACACCAAAAATGGGGGTACAGTACTTGGTGGTCATTCATCCAGGCCCGTGAGAATGGGTCAAGAGGCTGCTGTGCTTTAAATTTGGAAATTAAGTCCTGGGGCATTAGTGCTGCTCCCAACATCTTGGTAGTTGCTTGCATGGGAACTTGCCGAACGTTAGGTTGTAAAATGCTTGCGGTAACGGGGGCCTGGGGTGTTTGTGAGTACTCAGGCTTATGGGACAGTGCATCTGGCATCAAATTCTTTGAGCCTGGTACATATGTAACATAAAAGTCAAAGCAAGAAAAAACTGACTCCATCTCACTTGCCTCAGGGAAAGTGACTTTGTTGTAGCAGTTCCAAATTCTTATGGTCTGTATTGACTTCTATGGGCCAACACGCCCCTTCCAAAAACTGTCTCCATTGGTCAAAAGCTGTTTTAACTGCTAACAGTTCTTTGTTAAAAATGTCAGTTTCTTTCTGGGGAAGTCAATGCTCTGGAGTAAAACACACAAGGCAAAAGACAGTCTCCCCCATCTAGGACCTCATGCAAGAGTACTGCTCCTGTAGCCACTGTCAGCATTCCAAGTAATAGATCCATTGCAAGCAAAAACTCCGAGGCAAGTGGATTCCTCAAAGAATAGCTTTATTGGAAATATCAAATTGGCACATATATGGTGAAAACCAACTGTGAGGGGCCCCTTGGTTTTCACCTAATTAAAAGTAAAAGTTTTTTTCCCAAACCCCAATCAGTCACATGGCCCAATCAATGCAGCATCCGCTGGTCTGGTGACATCACTCCTCCTTCCTCTGGCCAGGTGTGAGACCGTTCTTGGTTCCCAAGAGAAAGTATTTTATTTTGACTACATAACCCCAGCTATCTCTAATCCCCCCTCCCTATCCCTCGCTCCAATGTGGCAGCACTGAAGCTCCAAGATGGCTCCGGCCAGATCAGCTTCAGGGTTGACAGCCACATTGGAGGTGCCTGTACAATAAATCTCTTGGATGGGTCAGGATGTTGAAGCAGGGGCTGTTGAGCAAAGAGCTGTTTTAACCCTTCAAATGCTGCCTGCTCTGTACTTGTCCAAGCAAGTTGCACTCCCTTTTTAAACAGCTGAATTAGAGGTTCATGTACAAAGCTAGGAATAAACTTTCTGTAAAAGTTTGCAAAACCTAAAAAACTCTCAATATCCTTTGCATTATGGGGAGCATTGGAGCACTGTGTGTACTTTTTGGGGATCCATTTGGACTCTGTCTGTGGAAATGCAGTAACCCAAGAAATCTAACTGCTTCAAGTTAACTGTGCACTTCTCTAATTTAGCAAAGAGGTGATTTTCCCTCAGTCTACTTAAGACCTCACACAGGGTGGTCATGCAGTTTCTCATCTTCAGAGTAGATTAGTATGTCATCCACATCAATCGCCACAAATTTGTCAATTGTATCAGAAAAAAAATTGGTTCATAAATCTAGAAAACACCATCCCACAATTTACTAACCCAAATGGCATCATGGTGTATTTGAATTTGCCATACCTGGTGTCAAACACTCAAAAATTCATACTCCTCCTTGACTCTGGTAAGGTTATATGCATTTCAAAGGTCCAACTTGGTAAATATGTGCACACTTTCTAATCTACCCAATAGGTTCAATATGAGTGGTAGTGGGTAGTGGTATCTCACTGTAAGGGCATTAAGGGCTTTGTAGTTGTGAATGTGTCAGACCTGCCTCAGCTTGAACCTCTAAATAAGAACAATCCTTAACTCCATTTATTGAGAAAGGTATAGTTTACTAGAAGTCAAGTGAATTATAGCCAGAACTGAAAATCGCACACCAAAATCCCCAAGTCTAACTTTTGCCTCCCTTAGTCACCTCCCATTACTGCCCCCCACATTTCCAATCAAATTCAAACAAGATGTTTTCAGAACAGTCACTTCAGGCATAGGTTTGGTATGAAGCTGCATTCTGTTCCCAGCCAGTTGTCCTTGAAGCCCATCTCAGAGAGATAGAGTGAAGTTTCATTTCCATGGAAACATCCCCCCTCCCATCCAGCCCCCCTTGAGTTCATGGCAGCTGATAGTTAATGGTTGCGAAACGCAAGCATGAGGTGGCAGCTGACATTCTGCCTCCCTTGGAAAAAAGGATTAGACCTGAAATGAAAGAGAAGAGTTAACAATTGTAAATCATTCAACTTGTTTTGTCGGGATATTGATCATGAAATTTCTGCAAGAGCTTCAGGCGCTCACACATGCCAGACGGCCAGCTGAGGGGAAATGTTTCCATGAATTTAAGTATTGGAGTTTGCCTCTGTGGAGGTGCAAGTCCAAGATTTCCTTTACTTCAAAGTGCTGTTCACCTTCAATGAGATCGGGAGGAGGTCGGGCGTCTGCCGGTGGCTGTAATGGTGAGGTTTTCGCTGTTTTCAGCAGACTACAGTGGAAAACAGGATGTATTCTCTTCAGGTTTTTTGGTAATTTTAGCTCGACAGTCACTGGGTTGACAACTCTCACAATGGGCAAAGGGACTATAAATTTTGCTCCTCGTTTTTTCGAAGGTTTTCTAGATTGCATGTATAGAACTGAGAATTGCACGCCAAAATCTCCAAGTCTACCCTTTCCCTCCCTTAGTCGCTTCCTATTACTCAGCCCCCATGTCCAATCAAATTCAAACAAGATGTTTTCAGAACAGTCACTTCAGGCGTAGGTTTAGTATGCAGCTGCATTCCATTCCCAGCTGATTGTCCTTGAAGCCCATCTCAGAGAGATACAGTGAAGTTTCATTTCCCTGGAAGCATCCCCCCTCCCATCCAGCCTGGCTCTTGCTTCTTAGGGACAAAGAAGGTAGACACTGACGCTGGTGACTTTGAGGGTCTAATGAAGCCTCTTTGCAGATTAGAATCCAAATACTGCTTCAAAATTGACAGCTGACATGGCAAAATCTCCTCTTAGTGGGGATTTTGACCAAATCAATCGCACAGTCCCAGTCTCTATGTGAGGGAAGGGCTGACACATCCTCTTCTGCAAACACGTCCGCAAAGTCTGTGTACTTAGCCAGTAACTTTGCCCCCCCCCCGTGGGGCTTTCCGCAGTAAAAGCAAAGCGCTAATTCTCTGCACATCTGTCTTTCTTCAACAGCTGCTGTTCTCCTTGCTGCCCCTATTTGCATGGGTTCCTCCACCAATTTGGTCCCTGCTGGCATGAGCAGGGAGAAGTCTGAATAGTGGTTCTTTCTGCTGCCTGAACTGGCATTGAATTTCTTCCAGGCATGAATCGATGATCACACAAAGCTAGTAAAACTTGCCTAAATTCTGGGGAACTCCTTGTCTTATTAGTTGGGTGCCAATTTGAGTTTTTAGCCCTCATCTAAACTGAGTAATTAAGGCTGCTTCGTTCCAATCCAGGTCTGCTGCTACTTATTTGAATTTGGCTATGTACAGCCTGACCCTTCTGTTACCCTGTTTAAGCTGGTGGATCTGGCGGGTAGCTGTCACTCCTCATCTTGGGTCTCTGAAATGACCTCTGAAGTTGTCCATGAAATTCTGATAATTATCCATAATTGAGTCATTGTTTTCAATTATCAGGAGTGCTCATTGAGCCGCTGATGCTGTTAACAGACTCAACACAAATTTGGAGGAAATTTGGTTGGAAATTCTGCTGCTCAGGTTCCCATAAACAACTCACACTGTGCTATGAAGCTTCTCATCTTCTCTGATTCTCCTCCAAAACTTTCAGGCAAACGCCCAAGGCTTGTCTGAAACACTGGTTGCACTGCTGGGGCCGGAGCAACCAGGGCAGCTGGCAGTGCTAAATTTTGCACCTGTTGCACTAGCTGAAGTATTGTTGCTGTCAAATCGCATACTTCATTCTCTACTCCATCCTGACACTGTAGCACAACATGCATTACTCCTTGGTCTGTTGCCTCTCCAGCTTGGGGGTCAGTTGCCATCCAGGTAGTTGTTGTCGCTCTCCGGGAGAAAAGTTGAAGAGTCAGAGAAGATTAATGTCAGGCGCGAACAACCAGACCCACACGTGGAGTGTTCAAGTAGCTGGGGGGTTTTTTGGAGAACATTTTAGTTTATTCAAAAAAGATTAAAATACAAAACTCCAAAATATTTAAAAAAAACAGCAAAAGAAAAAAATACAACAAAAAAGACATTAAACAAAAAAAAGTGTTCTTCTTAAAGAAACTAACACATGTACACCTAACGTCTGCCCTAGTTGAATGCTGATTAGTATAATACAGCAATGTTGGCTTCCCACACCTTGGGTAACAGGCCAAAATAATTTCAAACTGTTAAACTACTAAATCTACTTACAAATTGTTAGCCTGTCATTTATAAACTATATTAATAACAAAATAGTTAACAGTAAAAACAATAATAATAAACATTATGTAAAAGTATAAGAATAATAGAAATTGTAAATAGTGATAAGAAAAAACTAAGTTGAAATCCAAAACCCTCTGTTAACAAACTGTTATTGTGATCAACTCGTAGAAAATTTACCATGGCTTCAGTCCCCAATCAACGCAAATATTAACCCTAATTAATCCTGGATCCAAGATCCACCTTTGCTTCTTTATGCCATCTCTTATCAATTTCTAATTGATTAAATACCATAAGTCAAGTCTCCAAAGCCAATCTATCTTCCCCCCAAAAAACTGATAAAATTGTTCCTCAATTAGATGTATGAAGTCCATTTCCCACTCTCCATCAAACCCCTTAAAAAAAACCATTTGCCACTCATCCACCAAAAAAATTCTCTGCTATTATATAAAAGCACAATGTTAAGCTTCCAGAAGGTGTATGGAGTCGGATCTATAATTTCTGAGTCTATATTTCTTCCTGGCCAGATTACAGCTGGAAAAACACATTTCTTCTCGATGTTGTAAACCAGCGGTTCTCAACCTGTGGGTCGCGACCCCTTTGGGGGTCGAACGACCATTTCACAGGGGTCGCCGCGCGCGTTAGCCCGCCATTTTGGTGCCACCGTCACTGCAGGAGTGAAAAGGTCCCGGTTCGGCCGTGCCTGCGGGTCGCCGGACAGCTGGTAGCCCGGACGCCGCCATTTGGGTTCTTCTACCGTCTGCGCATGCGCAGAATGCTTTGCGCATGCGCAGAGGGTAAAAGAACCCAAATGGCGGCGTCCGGGTGGGTGGGCGAAGTCTCCA
>QLTV01002143.1:65560-76153 GCA_003457575.1 Thermophis baileyi
CCTTCCAGCATTAAACCCCGAACGAGGGGGGGCTTGTTAACAACAGACCTGGCATTAAGCAGCAGCAGCCTGAGGCCAGGGCCCTGACATCCCAAGTCACCAGGAATACGACACGAGCCCGGTGAACCAGAACCAGAGGGGCCAGAACAAGGAATCACTTTGAGACAGCGGGTCCTAGTTCCCCGAGAGCGGCCTACCCCTCGGCTCCCGCCATATCTACCTCTCCCAGTCATAACCGTAATACTCCGGCTCTCCAATACCCCGGAGATCCCCTCTCCCACCTCAATAGCCCCCCTCCTCCCCGGCAGGCAAAGCACCACATCCATACCGAGCCGAGGGTCACATCCTCTGTCGTCCCTTCGCTTTCAGCTGTGGGGGAGGAGACCTCTGCAATCTGCCAGGCGGACTTTGCTCCTTCCCACCTCGTGGTTGGATCCCTCGTCCGCGTTACAGGGTCAGGGGTCTCCAGTCTGGAGCTAGCTACAGGTTGCTCCTGTCGCTCTGTTGGCCCCTCAGCTAGCTGTGGGGGGGTCTCTCGCTGGGGCCCTGGCTTCACAGTTCGCTGGGGAAATCCCTTTCGGTTCTTCCCCCTGCGCTGTCTCCGCTGAGGAATCGTCCATGTCAGACTGCTCCAGCATTCTCTCCGCTTCGGTAGGTAAGGAGAGGGGCCACCTACGGGGTCGGCGTTCCGAAAGCCGACACTTGGCTCGTGGCGATGTGGCCGCCCGGCGGGGAGGAGCAGCAGGTGAAGGGGAAGAAGCCCCACCCTCAATCTTCTGCTCCTGGGGGCCCGTTTCTCCCGGGCTCTGCAGGTTGGGGCTTCCGCGGCCTCTGCCAACTCGTGTCACGGGCGGGGCAAGAGTTTCTCCCGGCCGCAGAGGAAAGTGCCAGCCGAGCCGGCGCCTCGGCCGTGGGCCCTCGTGGATCATGGGGGGAGCGGCCTGCAGGCATGGAGGCTGGGTCGGCTCCGGTGGCTGCGGCGGCTGAGGGGCAGAGGCCCATGGTGAGCTGAGCCAGCCGTAGCCGGTGTCGTAGCTCTCTCTCGGCCGCATCGGGCCTGGTGGCTGCAGCGGCTGGGGGCGGAGGCCCACAGTGAGCCGAGCCAGCTACAGCCAGCGTCATAGCTCCCTCCTGGATGCATCGGGCCCGGCGGCTGCGGTGGCTGAGTGACGAAGGCCCTCGGCTTTGCAGTCTTGCTGCGCGGCAGGGCGGCCTGACAGGCGAGGGGCTGGGGCAGCCCCGGCAGCTCCAGCGGCTGCGGCAGAAGGGGAACGAAGATCCATGGCCAGCCAGCCCAACCACCATCCGTGCCGTAATTCCCGCCGGGCTGCCTCGGCTCCGCCAGTGGGAGTTGGGGGGGGGGTCTTCTCCGCGGCTCCCTGGCGAGCTCCATTGCGGCCTCCCGCAGCCATGGCCCACCCCGTCCCTCTGGGAAACCCCGGGAAGATTCCCAGGTCCCAATCATGGGCAGGCCTCAGGGAATCGGGCGGCCTCGACTCACCCAGGATCGACGAGCACCACTCTTCTCCTCGGTAGGCGACGGCCATCAATCCCCTCGGCCACACCTCCGGTAGGTTCTCCGTCGGTCCCCGGGACGAACTGTGGAACCAGCTGTCTCCCTCCTCTTGGCCTGGGCTCTCCCCGGCTGAGCTTGGATCGCGGGGCGCCAGCTGCATGCATCTCAGCCAGGTGCCCTCCTCCGCCGATCTGGTCCACCACCGGGCATTCACAGGGCCCTGCCGATCGTTCAGGCAGGCCCCATAGCTACCGTCCGGCCTTGTCCCGTGCTCCATCTTCTCTGAGTCTTCCTGTTCCCTGGGCTGGCCAGGGAGCAGCCAGGGCTCAGGACCCCGGAATGTAGCTCTGGTTGGAGTGAAGTATTTTGGGAGTACTGGCTTAATGTCAGGCTCCAAGTAATGTACCCCTTACAAATCGAACTCTGAGGCATTGCCTTTCCTCAAAGAACAAATTTATTTAGATACACCATCTTGGCGCTACTGGTGAAAAGCCAGTACTAAAGTTCCCGGGCTTTTCACTCCAATATAAGTTTCAGTTTCTCAGGTTTCCAAAACAACTGTCACATTGTCCAACCAAGATGTGAGCTGGTTGCTCAGCGACATCTCTCCTCCTTCTCATCCAGTCAGCCAGACGTCGGAATGTGGTCGACTCATCAGCTAGGAATGATGTTTTGACTGGAGGCTCCATCCCCCTCCAGCTCCATGCTGTGTCAAACTGAATTCATGTCAGAATGCCCCAGGAAGCACACAATCCCACATCCCAATCAAATTCAGGCTTGACAAATGGCAGCCAATAGGATTTGGGACCAAGGGAGCACACTAGGATTTTCAGCCGGCTGGGGAGAATTGAGCAGAGGTTCGCCTAGGTTTGCCTCTTCGAGCCGAGCTTTCCCAAAGCCGGAGAGCCGTAAGCTCCTCCTCTGCCGTACTTCAGATGGGAATCCAGTCCAAAATCTGACTTCATTTTTCCGCTCTTAAAAACAGTAGGAGCTGAAAATCCAGTCAGTGGTTTAGTTTTAGGAAGCAAAAGAGACGCAGGGACAGATCCTGAGAGGGGCCTTTTGTGTGGCCACCGAGCTTCCAACTCCATTTAGGCACCCGCTGGGGCCTGTGGGTACAGGCGCACTGGCTGCCAAAGTCGGACCACTTCGCACCCTTTTGCTTTCCACAGGATCCATCTCGGTCCCTCCAGGCATGTAAAAGAGCCCACCCATCCCCACCACCTTGTGCGCTAAAGAGATGCTGTTTAGGGCCTGGTCGCTCACCTGGAGACTGTCAACTCTCGATACGACTGTAGCTGAAGCCATATTTTTCTTGCTTCATTTCTTAGTTGCCATACTTATGGGGGGGAGGGGGACTTATGGAATGTAGAATGTTTTCCTCCAGTGTGCCAGACATAACAACGATAAGGCTCCTGCGAACCAAGGCCAGATCAACGTGCCCTAGCAATGGCAGGCGGGAGTGCTGAGAAGTTCATCACCTGCTTGGTTGGCTAATGTGACCTGTGACACAAAGGGGGTGGACAGTATCTATTCTTTAATTATACCAAAAACGCAGGAATTATTCAGTGTTGGTTTCACATTTGACCATGCCAATATGATGTACCCAATAAACAGGATTTTTTTAAATATATGTCTTATTCGTAGTTTTCCTTTAACAACCAACATATTTTGTTGGCAGTGTAATGACTGGGTCAATATATTTTTTACACAGTGCTAACAATAATAATAAAATTACATATACATAGTTTTTATCTTCCAACTTCTAACCTCAATATGATCATTATAATTATAATATATTATTTTATGTATCAATGTGTATAATACTATTTTCCCAATTTGTACTCCCCCCCCCCGCCACACACTTGTTGGGGTTCTTCCATATTCACCTCTTTATCTTTAAACAGTACTATTCTCTCTTTATGATTCTTTATCACTTTCTCCAAAAATATATTTAAACATCAATTACATTTCTTCATATAATGTGTTTGTTGACCCCTGTTAAATCACTAATATTTTAATATTTTAAGTATTACTCAAGTTCCACCAAATTTCCAATATCTCAGTTTTCTATAAACACCAATAAAACAAATTATTAATAAAATTTAATCAGTCCTGGGATTATATCTCTAAGTCCCCTGAATTTGTAGTCCTTAAAAGCTATAAATTCCAGTATATTTTTTGCAGAGTTAATCATAATAATACATTTAAATATACCTAATCATAGTCTTCCACCTCCTAACCTTAGTATATTTGTGGTTATAATAAATTATATTATATATCTGTATATGTGTTACTATTTTCCCAGTTTATACTGTATTTTCTATTTGTTTCTATTAGTTTTTAATAGTCACAATATTACAAGATATTATGTCTCTATCCGTCATCCGCCTTTTTAGAATTTCATCATTTATTGACTTTTTGGTGATTCTTTTATATTTCTCTCTTGGGATCCTATATTTCTTTCTAACATTTTTACATAGACTGAATGTTCCCTCTGCCTTACCCCTTATCTCCTTCTGCTGCATCATTTGGATGCCCATCCATAACCCTATTATTTTTGGGAAGTCTTCCTTTTTTTCCTCTGTGCTATTGTAAGCTCTTAAGGAATTATCTATTCAATTCTTAGTATTTATTGTTACTGTCTTTTCAATGTTTTTGTTTTCTTGTAACTTATTTTGATTTGTCTCCTCCACCACTCCTTCTAATTTCTCATCTGTCTTCTGAATATTATTGTCAGCCAGCCTGATGCTTGCTGCCATAAAATAGTGGGGAGAGAACTGTGGAGAATTTTACATTGCAGCTTTGCAACTTACCTTCAAGGCCATGTCAGTTGGCTCTGGTATGCAGTGGCCTCCGGTTGCCTAGCTACAAGGGGGCTGGGCTGTATACTGTATCTCAAGGTGCTGTTTCCCGCTCTGTGCCTCAGAGTTTGCTTGAAACCGTTTGCATTCAGTTTGTTCCTAGTAAAAGTACTTTTCTCTAAATCTATGGAGCCAAGGATTTTTCTTTCCTAGGAATAGAACAGAGGCAGCCCTGACATTTATGTTCATCTTTTCCCACCATTTGTTGAGGGTCTTCTACACTCACTTCTTTATTTTTGGACAATCCCATCATCTCCTTATGATTCTTTGTCACATTTTCATAAAAACTTTTAACCATCACTAACATTTCTTCATAGAACTTTGTCTCCTGCTGAGTCATTTTGTACCAAATTAATATATTAAAAATTACTCAATATATCTCTAATATTCCAGTATCCCAATATCTAAAAACTCCAAAAAAAGTCAATTATTAATAAAATTTAGTCAATCCCAGAATTATTCCTCCAAGTCCCCTAGCTTTCTAGTCCTTAAAAGCTATAAATTTATACTTCACAGTCTTTATAGTTTCCAGTTTACACCTTCCCAGTTGTCCAAATTTTAAAGTTTTATTTGTCTTTTCTTCTTTTTCTCCTTTTTTTTCTTTTTCCCCCCTTTCTATCGCTTTTCTTCTTTTGCCTCATAGGATGATCTATCAAATGATGTTAGTAAATCAAATTCAGGGTCATTCCATGTCAAGTGGTCTGGGGGTCCCTGCTCGACCATCATGGATTTTGATGAAATTTTGTGTGAACATGCACACATGTCCCCAATGAACATTGGTAAAGTGTTACATGTGCCGATGCAATACTTGCGGAGATATAGTCATTTGTGTGACCCCATACCGCAGCCTTCGACAGTATGACTCCGAGGTTCCAGCAAATTTGAGACATAATATCTCCGGCAATATTTTGTTGAGAGAAACAAAACGTGGCCATCTTGTACAACTTTTTGTGCTCTATTAAACAAAATAATAAAAACATTCTCATGAGCGATCTCCAGCTAGATAATTTGGAGCAAAGTTGGCTGAAAATATTGTGGCTCGAAAAAAGATTAAAGTTTGGCTTTTTATATCTCTGGAAGGAAAGGTATGAGAAACGTGAAATTTTGTGCGTAATAACCTAACAACACAAGGATTTTGAATATAAAATCTCATTCTCCTGCTTTCCAATAGTTTACAAATTGAGTGTAAAGTTGACATTTTTTTTAAAAATCCCATAAAANCCATGGTGACATTGTCACTACCAGTTCAGGCATTTGACCCAGCAACCCCATCGCCATAGGGGGCACGCCTGATAGCTGTGCAATACCAGCCACGGGTGGGTTTCTTGGTTCAGGATCCCAAGCCTGTAATTTGGTTTCTTCCTCGAGGTTCCAAAGCCTCGTCGACCTGATGATGTAACTGAAGGCGCTGGAAGCACGCAAATAAGATGTGGTTCAGGAACCCAACAAACATCTTGTCTTTCAGGCCAATAAAATGAATGAGCAGGGCCTCGCAGATGCATGTTACCAACACATCATTTTGTTCGATCAAAATTTCTACAATGTTGCCTACCCACCATTTTTTGTCATAAATGCAGGCAACATAACAACCGGGAAGTATGTCAGCCAATTTTAAATTCGGATTGACAGTATTGGACTTTTTGGCCACAAAGTTAATCATGTCATTTGAAACTTTGCTGACAGAAAACGAATTTGAATCGACTGGCACAAACTGGCGATGATCTCTTGTGCCAGCTATTGTGCTGCTAACTTTCCATCTTTCTTCTTGCAGCATCCTGCTTTCTTCGATTTCTTCCTTCGGAACGTATATATATTTAATTCCGTGAATGTTTCTGTCGCAAAAGTTGAACACCACTTTGGTCTGAGTTCACAGAATTTGGAGAAACCAATTTCAGCACCATATTTGTTTCGATATGCCACATACAGTTCTTTTAGATTGCACAGTAGCAACCGCTTTTGTTTGTGAATCTTGACGCCATCAAGCCGAATGGAAACACAATCCTTTTTGCCAGGGCACATCCTGCTAAATTCGTCATCCTCGTAGAAATCTCGAACTCTGTCGGCAATTTCCTTTGGCAGCAGTTTGCCAACTTTTGCATCTGGTAGTGCACAAATGCCTCTCTATGTTTCTCGCTGTTTTAACCATACGTTCTGAAACGCCAAACGTTTTTGCTGTCACTGGTATCGACCAACTCTTTGGGGCCAAAGTCAATAATTGAACTTTCGTCGATCTATCGGATATTTTAATTTTCGTTTTCATGTCTTTGATTAGGTCAGCGTAATCCTGGCATGACTGGCATTCCTTAGCAGCAGACTTGCTACTTTGCCCAATATCTTCAGCTGCTACTCCAGCAGCTAACGTTGTTTTGTCTGCTACCACTTTCTGCACGCGTTCAATTTTTCGTTTCACATAGCCAGTTTTATCCCTACTGCTCAGCTTCTGAATTTTTAATGGAGAAGTCCCTAAATCGGTCAAACTTTGATTAACAGTGTCCAAAATGTCCATATCGTAATTATCCAACGATGAAGAGTCTGCCGTGCTTTGGACCATGGAAACGTATTTGGCTTTACACTTGGAATTATCTTTTGACCCGGCTTCACATTTGTTTTCGCCACTTTTGTTAAATCATTGGACATGGCTAGATCGACTTTCAACAGCCCATGTTTAGCTACTTGATTTTGTTTGTCAAATGGGTTGCAGCATGACTTTTGCTTCATGTCGTGCTTTTCCAGATACATCGCTTTGTGATGCAAGCAGATTTGGTCATCGTCTGTGAGCTCAAGTAATGAGTATTTTTTCTTCGGCGGACAAACTGTGCACATAATGCAGCCCAATTTCGTTAGAATAAAATGAACCATGGTGACAAGTTGACGACAATTTTTCTCCAACAACGCATTTGGGCAAAGTAGGATTGCCAGTTGACTCGTCGACATCCATTTTGCATATTATGGAAATTCACAATAATATAAAGTGTATTACTGCAAAATCTGAAACACAGAAGTTATATAAGGTTCTAATGTTATGACAGAAATATGACAACTACACCTGTACAGTTCAGAATCCTATAGCCACAACATGCTAACATGTGGCATCACTAAAGTACTTACAGCACATTTAACCGCTGTCATTAGTGTAGAAGCACTGCTAGTAGACTAACAGATTCATATAGCATGCAATACACACTTTAAACTCCAGCATAAATGAAATGACAACGGCACAATATAAAATAATGCATGTTGACGTACATGACGTTGCCATAGCAATGTCCTCAACTTTGTCCCTATTTTTAGGGCTTTATACGTCAGCGATGAAAAACGAACCCTACTTTTTTAGGGGGGTTGAAACATGCTCTTTCTAATGAGAATGATTTAACAGAGTTTCCAGAAGGTCTTTTTTTTGTAAAAGCGGGCTGAAAATACCCTATTTTTGGCATTTTTACAAAAAAAAGTCACCTTTACACTCAATTTGTAAACTATTGGAAAGCAGTAGGAGAATGAAATTTTATATTCGAAAACCTTGTATTGCTAAGTTATTACGCACAAAGTTTCATGTTTCTCATACCTTTCCTTCCAGAGATATAAAAAGCCAAACTTTAATCTTTTTTCGAGCCGCAATATTTTCGGCCAACTTTGCTCAAAATTATCTAGCTGGAGATCGCTCATGAGAATGTTTTTATTATTTTGTTTAATAGAGCACAAAAAGTTGTACAAGATGGCCACGTTTTGTTTCTCTCAACAAAATATTGCCGGAGATATTATGTCTCAAATTTGCTGGAACCTCAGAGTCATACTGTAGAAGGCTGTGGTATGGGGTCACACAAATGACTATATCTCCGCAAGTGTTGCATCGGCACATGTAACACTTTACCAATGTTCATTGGGGACATGTGTGCATGTTCACACAAAATTTCATCGAAATCCGTGATGGTCGAGCGGGGCACTTTTCTGAAATCAGACCATTTGACATGGAATGAGCTTGGCCCACCAGGTTTCCTCAAATCTTTCAAATCCACCTTTCAATGAACAGTTTGTTAGCCACTATGATGCTTGCTTGCTATCAGCTGCCATAGTAAAAGAAGGGGGGGAGATTGGCATTTGGGTGGGGTATGTGAGCTGGAGAGAGATGCCCTGTGTGAACGAAAAGGGGGGATACTTTCAATATGTAACTTTCGTGCCTTTTGCTTCAGATCTTGCTTTTCTTTCGTTGCTATCATTTCAAACTCAGTAAAAGTACCTCTTCTCTACCAACATGGAGTCGGGGGTTTCCTTTCTTGGGTTTTGAACGGAGGCACGCCTGACATTAAGCAAGACCTGCTTTATCAGCCAACCTGGAGATTAATTCTACCATGGGGGCTGAGCAAAGAATGTCTAACCAGGGCACCGATCAAGAGGACATGGGAGTCGTGGTGTCGACTCCCCCCCAGTCCTACCGTGGTTGGGAGGAGACTGAGTGGCTGTCAGAGTTGCAACTTGAGGAGAAACCGGTCTGCGCCAAATGGTCGTTGGGTGTAGGACGGATGGAAATTCTGGAGGAGCTCCCCCCAGGAATAACCGCTGCCAGACGCCGGCATGGAGAAGCTGCCTGGCAGGAAGAGGACAAAGAAGACCTCCTGCTGACTCAGACCCTGCATCTCCTGCACAAAGCTCTTGAAAACCAGAGAGCACGGGAAAGGTATGCCCTGCCTGCATGTGAAGGGGGGGAGCAGCAGGGGAAGCAGAAGCCTCTGCAAACCCAGAAGTGATTCCTATAGCTCAGCCGGGCTGAGCACAGGCTGCAGGAATTCAAGCGGCTGCAGTAGCCCAGCCCCCCCCCCCGAGGGGCCGAATTCCAAAGGTTCCTCAGCTGGGAGTAAAATATGGAGGGGATCCCAAAGCTCTGGGATTCTTCCTAGCCCACGTTTGGAATCACATGCAGGAGTATGGGGAGGATTTTGCTTCGGAAGCAGCTAAAGTGAGGTGTGTCACCATGGCCCTGGAAGGGACTGCAGCCGAGTGGATGGTCACCCTTCACAATGATGATGCCCCCCAGCTGAGGGATTACGACCTGTTTATGACGGCCGTCCGAGGTCATTTCGAAGGTCCCCTTGCTGAGCGCAAGGCAAGGGCTAGGATGAAAGCCATAAACCAGGGGTGGAGGTCAGTGGCTGAATACACCAAGGAGTTTCGCGAGCTGGCATGCCACATGTGTGGGTGGTCCCAAGAGGCTCTGATCGAATGTTACAAGGACGGGCTCAATGATGATGTCTACCAAAGCTGTTGCTCCCGAGCCCCCCCCCCCCCAAGACCTTCAGCGATGGTATGTGTTGGCAGCTGATGTGGAAATTGACCTGGCCAGAGACCGGCATTGGGGGGGGGTCACAGCTGGAACAAGCCTCCCTCTTCTGCCCTGAAAGAAGCTACAAGAGGCGGGCCACAAGCCAGACCCAGATCCATGGCATGCTTCAGATGTGGGAAGGAGGGGCATCGAGCTGCTCATTGCCTCACCAAACCTGGCCCCAAACTGACATCAGTTGGAGGGAAAAAAGCCGAGAAGCCGCCAGCAAAGCACCGCGAAATGGCCCTGAAAGGCATGGAAGTCGTTGAGTTCGCTCCTCCAGGCCAGGAGTTGGGAACTCCGACCACCCCAGGGAAGAGTGAAACTGACTCCGACCTCCTGGTAAGTCAACATGTGGGCCCTATGACCATTCCAGTGGAGTTAAGGGTGCCCTCGTCTGGTGTCCAAGTGAAGATGCTAGCCCTTTTGGATTCTGGGTGTACAAGATGTGTTATCAGCCCAGAAGTGGTGGAAAAGCTAGGACTGAGACTGAGAACAATGAAAGTACCCATAGCCTTTTGCCAGTTGGATGGGTCGGTAGCTGGGGGGGGGCGCAGCTCACTTTGTGATGGAACCAGTTGAGATGTGGATGGGGGATCACCGAGAGATTTTGAGTTTCATCGTAGCCCCTGGAATGGAAAGGCCCCTCTTACTCGGATTACCTTGGCTCCGGAAATGTTGTGGCTTGCCCAAGTCCCGCGCAGCTGCTCATGGATCCGGAAGACCAAGAACCGACCATGGGGTGGCAAGAGCAGTCTGTATCTCCGGCACCTGAGTCCGAGACCGAGGAGGACGCAGGGCCAAAGGACGATACTCAATCAGGGCCTTCTGCACTTCCCCAGCAGGAGTTAAGTGACTCCAGTGAAGAAGAGGAGCCTCTGATTGATGTTAAGGCACGC
>QLTV01002143.1:79061-93460 GCA_003457575.1 Thermophis baileyi
ACGTGGAGGCACCACCTCGAGGGAGCCCGGCATCAAGGCGAGGTACGAACGGACCATAAAAATCTCGAGTTCCTCCAGACTGCCCGGAAATTGAATCAAAGGCAGATTCGATGGTCCTTTTTTTTCTTTTTGTTCAATTTCCAGATTACATATATCCCCAGTGGGCATAACCAACGGGCGGACGCCCTTTCCCGCAAACCCGAGTACGCCCACACTCAGAACTCACTGCCGCCTCGGACGATTCTGCCGGTCGAGTCCTTTGCGGCTGTCCAGACCCCCGTGGACTTCCGAGCACAGATTCGGGAGGCGCAGTGGCAGGACGACTACGTGGCTCAACGGAAGCAGGAGATAGGACCCGAGTCGCCATGGACTTTTGCGGACGCCCTGCTCCGTTTCAGGGATAAGATCTACGTGCCAGCCGGGCCGCTCCGAGGGTTGATCCTTAATCAGTGCCATGACAACCCTGCGGCAGGACATTTCGGCCTGTTCAAGACCTTGCACCTGGTGTCCCGCACTTTCTGGTGGCCGAGACTCCGGCATGACGTCCATACCTACGTGACCTCCTGCGTCTGGTGTCGCCAAGCCAAGTACGCCATGGGAGCGCCTCCTGGTTTGCTGCAGCCTTTGCCCATGCCGGAGAGACCCTGGGGCGCTGTTTCTATGGACTTCCTGACGGACTTGCCCCCGTCTGCCGGTTTCACGACCGTGTTCGTGGTGGTGGACATGCTTACCAAGATGGCGCATTTCATCCCCTGTCGGGGATTACCAACAGCTCGCGCCACCGCCCGCATGTTCATTCAGCATGTGTTCTGGTTACATGGTTTGCCGGACAGGGTGGTATCGGATCGAGGGGCCCAATTCACAGCACAATTTTGGAAAGGCCTGATGTCAGCTCTACAGGTACAGGTCTGCTTATCATCTGCGCATCACCCGGAAACGGATGGTGGTACCGAGAAGATGATCGGTATTCTAGAGCAGTACCTGCGCTGCTTCGTCAACCAGCAGCAGAACAATTGGGCCGAGTACCTTGCCGTGGCCGAATTTGCTTTTAATAACTCCCAGCATACCTCCACCAAGACCACCCCGTTCCATGCCAATCTGGGCTTCCACCCTCACCCCCTTCCACTCACTCCCCTGGATTCCCCAGTTCCGGCAGCGGAGGAGTTCCTGTCCGAGCTCCAGGCCGTGCAACACCTCGTCAAACGATCCCTGGATAACAAAACTTTTTTGTACAAACAAAAAAGGACTACAAACGGGTTGCGGACCGCTCTCGCCAAGCAACACCGCCGTTGGCTGTAGGGGATCGAGTATGGCTTTCCACCAGGCATCTCCCCTCCGACCGTCCGGTCCGCAAACTGGATCACCGCTTCCTAGGCCCGTTTCCCATCGAAGCCGTCATCAACCCGGTGGCCTACCGCTTGACCTTGCCTCGATCCCTCCGGGTGCATCCTGTGTTCCACCGCTCCCTTCTTGTTCCTGATCGTCCTGCCTGTCCGCTCCGTCCGCTTGATCATCCACCGCCCGTGTCCAGCGCTCCTGATGAACCACCCCAGTACGAGGTCGCCAGTATCCGGGACTCCCGATGGATGAAGGGCCGATTCCAGTACCTCATCGAATGGAAGGGGTACGGCCCGGAAGACTTCTCCTGGGAGGATGCGACCTTTGTGCATGCTCCGGACCTGGTGCGTGCCTTCCATGAACAGTTCCCCTCCAGACCGCATCCGGACCGACAGACCCGGGGGAAGGGCCCTGCGGTGAGGGATAGTGTTGTGGCCCGCCAGCGTCCCGTGCTGGTGCTCAGGGATCCCGAGGACGATGAGGCGGTTGTGGCCCGGGACCATCGGCCCGTGCACCCGGCGCCCGAGTCAGAGAGCGAGGAGGATGATGAGGCGGTTGTGGCACGGTACCATCAGCCCATGCACCTGGCACCTGAGTGAGAGAGCGAGGAGGCTGAGAGTCAACCAGGGCCTTCTGTACCTCCTGAGGAGCCCATCAGGGCCGAAGAAGAAGAGGAGGAGCCTCTTCTTCTCAATGCTTGGGCACGCAGGGCTGCTAGAAGACAAGAGTGGCTACTCAGGAGATCTCCTCGAGTCGGTCGCTGGGGGGGGGCGCAGCTCACTTTGTGATGGAACCAGTTGAGATGTGGATGGGGGATCACCGAGAGATTTTGAGTTTCATCGTAGCCCCTGGAATGGAAAGGCCCCTCTTACTCGGATTACCTTGGCTCCGGAAATGGAATCCTCATGTGAACTGGAGGAAGGGACTGTTGCGCATTCGTTCCTCCCAGTTGGGGGGGGAGGAAAACCCCCCTGCATAGCCAAGGCTGCGATGGAGCTAGCAGCAGTGGCGGGCGAACGCATAGTCGGGGAGGAGAAAATCCCAAAGGAATATTGGGACCTCAGGGAGGTGTTCAGCGAGAGGGCTTCAGATGTACTCCCACCCCATCACTCCACGGACTGTAGTATAGAGATCCTCCCTGGGGTGAAACTCCCTAAGCCAAAAATCTACTCATTGACCCTGCGTGAGTTGGAGGAATTGCGAACTTTTATTGATAAAAACTTAAAACGGGGTTTCATCCAACCAGCTAGGCCACGAGTGGCAGCTCCGGTGTTGTTCCGTGAAAAAAAAGATGGCTCTTTTTGTCTCTGCGTAGACTATAAAGGCCTAAATGCCACGTGTGTAGAAAACGTTTATCCACTCCCCTTAATGAAGGACATGTTGGCTCATCTAGCCAAAGGAAAAATCTTCAATAAGCTGGACTTGAGAGAAGCTTACTACAGAATTCGAATTAAGGAATAAGATGAGTGGAAAACCGCTTTCAACTGCCCTTTGGGTTGTTTCCAGTTTAAAGTACTCCCGTTTGGACTACAAGGAGCACCAGCTGTGTTCATGCAATTGATAAATGAGGTGCTGCATGAGCACCTTTACAAGGGAGTTCTGGTCTACCTAGATAACATTCTTATTTATACTGAAACCATGGAGGAACATGTAAAGTTAGTGCGGTCAGTCCTGAAAAAACTCAGGGCTGCTGAACTATATGCCAAATTGTCAAAGTGCGAATTTCACCAAACAAAAATTGACTATTTGGGTTATCGCATATCGCATGAGGGGATAGAAATGGACATGGAGAAAGTCCGGGCGGTCATGGAGTGGGCGCCTCCCCGCACCCGTAAGCAGCTACAACGTTTCCTACGCTTTGCTAACTTTTATCGGCAATTCATCCCCGCCTTTGCAAAAATTGCATTACCCATTACTAATCTCCTAAAGACAAATGGAGAAGCCAAACCAAAGCCGAGCCATCCCCGTGAGTGGACCATGGAGTGCCAAGCAGCATTTGAGAAATTGAAGCAGTTGTTTGTGGCCGAACCAGTCCTTAAACATCCCGACATGGAGGCCCCCTTCGCAGTCCAGGCCAATGCCAGTGATGTAGCTGTGGGGGCAGTACTACTACAAGCTAATGCTGCTGGAACTTTACAACCCTGCGCCTACACCTCCCAGAAATTAACTGAAACCGAAAGGAGATGGGCGATATAGGAGAAAGAAGCATTTGCAGTCCGATGGGCCTTGCTAACCTGGAGGCATTTCCTCGAAGGGGCGAAACACCCTTTTGAGGTGTGGACAGACCATAAAAACCTAGAGGCCTTAAATTGTCTTAAACACCCCGGAAATTGTCACCCAAGCAAGTCCGTTGGGCTCAACACTTTAATCGTTTTAACTTCTCTTTATGCTATCTTCCTGGTGGGAAGACATTTATGGCAGACGCTCTGTCTAGATTACCCCAGTATAATGGCACCTGGCCGGAAGTGATCCGCCTGGTAATTCCCTCCAGACAACTGGCGGCTCCCGTGGTCACCAGAGCCCAGCGAAAGGCGGACCTCGATCTTCCCACCGATTTAAGTGAGCAACTAAAAGGAGCGCTTAAAACTGATGACTGGTTCTTATCCCACTAAAACGAGTGCACTATTCATGATGGCCTAGCATGGGTGGGTGCTAGGTTGTACGTCCCCGCCAGTCTTCAGGAAACTATATTACAACAGGCCTATGACTCGAAAGCTGCTGGACACTTTGGGTTCATGAAAACTTTATATCTACTTAAACGACAGTTCTGGTGGCCCTCTTTGAAAAAGGACATAGAAGCCTACGTCGCTAGTTGCCCTGTCCGCAAAGAGGCCACCTGGAAAGCCGCCTGGGCTTCTCCAGAATGTTGCTAGCCGTAGTGCTCCGTGGAAGGAAATATCCATGGACTTCATCGTTGAGCTGCCCGAGAGTGGGGGAAATACGGTCATTTGGGTGATCACGGACTTATTTTGTACCCTGTTCCAAGATTCCCTCTGCAAAAACGTTAGTTAAACTGTTTATTCAACATGTGTATAGGTTACACGGCGTTCCCGAACGTATTATTTCAGATAGAGGGGTACAATTCACCTCCCTTTTCTGGAGGGAGTTCCTGAAAATGTTAGGCTCCGCCCAAGGCCTAAGCTCCTCCCAACACCCTCTAACGGGGCTTGTGAATGCGCTAACTCGGTTCTAGAACAGTACCTCAGATGCTACATAAATTATCAGCAAGATAACTGGGTCGACTTATTGCCTTTTGCAGAGGTCGCTTATAATAATTCCATCCACAGTAGCAACGGCTTCACTCCGTTCAAAGTAGTTTCTGGACAGGACTTTGTACCCATTCCAGAGCTACCGCAGGAGAAGTCCCTCGTCCCTTCACTAGTGGAATGAATTGAGCAGCTTCAGTTTATCTGGCCTGTTACTCATAAGGCGTTAGATGAGGCTCATCAAGCACATAAGAAATATGCTGACAAGAAAAGAGCTATACCAAAAAACTACCAAGTTGGGGGTAGGGTTTTCTTGTCCACTAAGTACTTACAGACTACCCAGAAGTCAAAGAAATTGGGGCCTAAGTATGTGGGTCCTTTCCCTATTGTAAGGATTGTCAACCCAGTCACGGTACAGTTAGAGTTACCAAAAACCCTTAGAAGGATCCACCCTGTGTTTCATGTTAGCTTGTTGAAACCTGAACATACCTCCCCTCTCCGACCGGATCAACCTACCCCTCCTGTGCCCCTCCTCGTAGAAGGAGAGCAGCATTTCGAGGTCAAAGAGATCCTGGATTCCAGGAAACATAGGGGGAAAGTACAGTATTTAGTCGCCTGGAAACATTTTCCTCCTTCTCAATCTGAATGGGTGAACGAGCGAGATGTCAGAGCACCAAAACTTTTACAACTGTTTCACATGAAATATCCTGATAAGCCTTAGTCTTCTTATTGTAATATATCCTGTATATTGGGTTATTATGTTTGTTTCTATTTTGTCTCTTTTGTTTTCCTTTAGGGCTAAAACCTCTACTGCAGGAGGGCCGAATGTCAGCCTCTATGATGCTTGCTTGCTATTGGCTGCCATAGTAACGGGGGGGGGGATTGGCATTTGGGTGGGGGATGTGAGCTGGAGAGAGATGCCCTGTGTGAACGAAAAGGGAGGATTGCTCTCATGATCTACTGCGCAGCTGAATGGACTTGTTTATACCCAGTCAAGGTCAACCGTCCCAGAATGCCAGATGGGCGAAACCACCTGAAGATGTGCCCCACATGACACCATATGGGTTGGGGATTGGACACTCAGCCTGGGTCCTTGGGGGGAGGGATTTGGGGATACTATCAATATGTAACTTTCGCGCCTTTTGCTTCAGATCTTGCTTTTCTTTCATTGCTATCATTTCAAACTCAGTAAAAGTACCTCTTCTCTACCAACATGGAGTCGGGGGTTTCCTTTCTTGGGTTTTGAACGGAGGCATGCCTGACACAGTTCAATAAAGTTTTAGTATTTATAGTTCAGTTTGCCTTAAAAATCTTCAAACAGCTCAGTAGATATTTCCAAGCCTCCAAATCGCCTACTAAGATAAAGTCAAGGTCAAATAGCCTTCCAGCTGTTGTTTGCTTTCTCTCCTTTCATCACTTTCACTCAAATTTCCCACGTTGCAGTAATCTTCTTCCTCCAGTAGATGGCTCCCCTGCTCCCAATTCCAGCGTTCAACAGAGTGTAAAAATCAAAACAGCTGACTGTCAACCATTCAGGGGGGTTAAAGATAGAGTTTAGAAAAGCAATTTCTCCCAATAATCACGTTTCACAATGTTGTTCGACTTTTTCCAGGCTTTCTGTGTTTTAAAACGTCCTTTAGACATTTCTTTTGCGTCTGAGTCTTTAATCTTTAATCTTTCTCTTTAATTTTTAGTCTTTAATCCTTCTCCATAAATCCAATCGCCGCTTTCTTAATGTTTGGAGATTTTTTTTGAAATTTTTTACTTGGGTTAAATCTTTAAGGTAAAAGTTGGACGTTATCTCACCCAGTTTCACTGCTCTGTCCACAGACCGCTCCAGCACAAAATCTTAGTGTCCTGGTTGTCCCAGCTTGTGACTGAACAAAATGGCCGTCGTCCCTGCTGCCATTCGGGAGAGCTTTCTTCAGATCAACGAGGAAATTGTGGTTTCCTCGTGATTGACGAAGTGCCTCTCCTTTCTTCACCACCCCTCCAGGGCGGCTTGACACTGTAGGGTCTCCCGGCAAGCAGTTGCCGGCTGCATTTCACGGAGCCCGGCAGAGCTCTGCTATTTTCCAGCTGTTCCTGCTGCAACGTCAACCGGAAGTCCCAATAAACAGGATTTTTGAGGAAGCCAAGGCCTCAGAGTCTTGAATTGGTTGGGAGCATTACTCAGAACCATGACAGAGCCATTTGCCCGGAAATGGGAGCGCAATTCGTGAAGTCTCCAAAGGCCCCGCTGTGGTCATTTCCAGACTCTCAACAAGAGGTCAGGGCTGGGAAGCATCAGCCGGCCTGGTAGTGTGAGAAGCCATCCAGGCGGGCTGTTTGGTTGGTGGCCCCAGAGCACCAGCGGTGGGGAAGGAAGGTCCCAATTTCCAGCCTGGCACAATTAGTTGCCCTAGTCTGGCCACTTGGAGGCCGCCACCTCTGCGCTGCAACCTGATTGGGTAGGAAAGGCCTTCCCGGTATTGAAGCTTTTGTTCTGACCTAGGCTTCCTTAGAAAGCATGCACACACTGGGAACAGGCTCCAGCTGTTCCTCTGCCTCACTGATGTCTGACTCTGGAGGCAGCTGATAACTGCCAGATGGCCTTGGCCCCCTCTCTGCCTCCAACACAGAGCCCTCGCCTGAGCCTTTCCCAGACTCCAGGACTGGCCCCTGTTCCTCCCCAACCTCCTCACTGGACGGCACAGGAGCCCTCTCAGCTCCCAGAGGCGCTTCTCTGGGAAGGGTGAGGAAGGGTCATTGCTGGAGTTGGTGCAGCAAGGAAGCGTCGCAGGAAGAAGCGGGCCCGGCTCTCCTGCCCTTTCACGCCCCATCAAGCCTGGAGCAGCCCCAGTCTCTCCAAGTTCCGTAATTTCCAGAGATTGTGGCCATACAGACTGAGAATGGGGCTGTTGGGTACAGGGGGATTTTAATCTGCAGTTCGGAAAGGGAAAGGCAGTTCGGCTAACTTGCCTCACCCCGAGGAGGCACCGGCAGCAGCAGCCTCAAAGAAGTGGTAGGCGCAGCTGGGACCCCCCTCGGGGAAGCGGCACTGGACTGGACTGCGGGGTCCCCGTGCGCCGGGACCTTGAGGGCCGGGCTGGGTGCTTGCCCTCCACTGCCCATGGTTCTGGGCAGCCCGGGGGACCCTCAATGCTAACGGGGCACCCGGATCCTCCTCCAGACAGGTCTGCTCCCAGCCTCCTCTCTACTTGGGCCATGGTGTTCCGTCAGCCCTGTGCCCCAGGGCGTGGGACACAGCCACCCTTCTCCACGGGGTGGCTTGTGCATCGACGGTGCCCAGCTGGTTCCAAGCCGCGGCTTCGCATCCAGTGTGAGTGCCGCTTTGCCCTCTATGGCCCTGCTACGCAGCGGAGAAGGCGACCCGGACAGTGGTGGGATTCAAATTTTTCTACTACCGGTTCTGTGGGCGTGGCTTGGTGGGTGTGGCTTGGTGGGGCGGCACCTTTCTGTGAGTGACATCGAGTTGGCCATGCCCACTCAGTCCACCAAGCCACGCCCACCAAGCCACGGCCACAGAACCGGCACAAAAGGCAGCTCCTGTGGCCTGTCCCTTTATGGTCCCCCCTCCCCTCTGCGTCAAAGTACCTTATAGGGACACCGCAGTCCGGCTGCCTTCCGAGCAGCTCCGCTGCGACGCCGTCCCTCCGGCGCAGCAGGCCATTCTCCTGGCCGAGTCTGGCAATGGGGTGCGGCCGCGCACGCGCACCAGCAGAAAATGAGGTGTGTGTGCGTGGCTGGCGAGAACAGGGCAGCGATGGTGGCGACGGGACTTCAGGCCTCTTTCTCGGCCTGTAGTTTTCAGCACAAGAAGCATGCAGCCACCGCCTCTTTTTCGGCGCGAGAAGCCTCTTTGCCAGGCAGACCGAGCCGGCAGCGGCGGCTGCAGGCTTCTTGCGCCGAAAACTACCCAAAACTACAGGCCGAAAAAGAGGCCTGAAGAAGTCCCGTCGCCGCCATCGCCATCGCCGCCCTGTTCTTCACGCCGGCCACGCACATGCACCCCATTGCCTGCCGGTGCCACTCGCGGCCAGACCCGGCCAGGAGAACGGCCTGCTGCACCAGAGGGATGGCGTCACAGCAGAGCTGCTCGGATGGAGGCGGGGAATGTCGCGTTCCCCAACCCGGCTAAGGCGAACGGCGAGCAGGCAGAGGCTCCGGGGCAAGGCCGGAGGTGGGGAATGGTGTGTTCCCTGACCCGGCCAAGGCAAATGGCGAGCGGGCGGAGGCTCCGGGGCAAGGCTGGAGCAGGGGAATGGCGCATTCCCCGACCCAGCCAAGGAGAACGGCGAGCGGGCGGAGGCTCCGGGGCAAGGCCGGAGCCGGGGAATGGTGCATTCCCCAACCCGGCCAAGGCGAATGGTGAGTGGGCAGAGGCTCCGGGGCCTTGGGGAATGGTGTGTTCCTGGGCCCCGACCCGAGGCGAAGGGCGAGTGGGTGGCATGCTTACCTTTGGTGAGCAGAGCGGGCAAGGCGTGGAGGCGAGGTGATGTGATTAGCTGTGCCGCGTGGCGAAGGCAACATATATAGGGCAGCCGGGCGGGGTGGGCAGGGTGAGCGGTTGGGCGGGGCGAGCAGCGAGCGGGCAGGCGGGGGCGAGCATTGACCGGGCAAGTGGGGGAGGGGCCAACCAGAGATGCTATTTGCCGGTTTGGTGAACCAGTCCAAATTTCCACTACCGGTTTGCCCGATCCGGTCCAAACCAGCTGAATACCACCTCTGGACCCGGAGCCGACCCCTGCTGAAGCTTGGCTCATGCCGCCCCCCGTTCCCATCTTCCCGCCTTTCGTGCAATGGGCCAGGTCCCGTCCCCCCTCCGAGCCTTTCTAGGTCCCCCCAGAGGCGCCCCTCGACGTGAGCGGCGTTGAGCCGGCCACGTCGAGCAGGCCATGCCCACCCAGCCACGCCCACCCAGCCATGCCCACCTAGCCCTTTGAGGGCAACCATAATGCTGATGCGGCCCTCAATGAAATTGAGTTTGACACCCCTGTATTAGGCTGATTGGACTGTAGTTTCCTGGGTCTTTTTTTTCCTTTTTTGAAGATGGGAACCACATCAGCTCTTTTCCAATCCTCAGGTAATTTCCCGGTGTTCCAGGATTTTTTGAAGATATGGTACAATGGTTCTGAGATAACATCTGCCAGCACCTTCAGAACTCTGGGATGTAATCCATCAGGTCCTGGTGATTTATATTCATCAAGATCAGACAGGTGTTCTCTTACCATTTTCTTGCTTATTTCAATTTTTATTTCTAGTCTGTCTTTTACACGTTTGGTAGGTTGGGCTATAGTTTCTTTTTGCGTGAAGACTGATACAAAGAATGAGTTAAGCAGCTCTGCTTTCTCTCTACTGCCTGTTAATTCCTTGCCATCTTCTCTCTTTAGTGGACCGACTTTCTTGTTATTTATATGTTGAAAGAAACTTTTTTTGTACTTATCCTTTTTTTCTTTCAGTTTATCGGAGATATCTTTGTGCAACCATGCTGGTTTCTTCTTGGATTTCTTGTTTTTCTTTTTCAGTGGTATTGTGTTGGACTGGGCTTTTATGATCATATTTTTCAATGTTTCCCATGCTTCTTGAGTTGTTTTCCCCTTTAGGATTTTTATCCATGGAATTTTTCTTAGGCTCTCTCTGAGTTTGTTAAAATCAGCTCTTTTAAAGTTTAAGACACTAGTTGGATTATATTCTATTGCTTGTGTTTGCATTATGTTCAATTCTGATATGACGTGGTCACTCTCACCCAAAGTTCTGGCAACTTCAACTCCCTCTATCACATGGGTGTCAAACTCACGGCGTCACGTTGCCGTCACGTGACGTTTCGCGATGTTTTCCCATTTGCGGAGCTGGGGTGGGCGTGGCCTGCGCGTGACACATCCGGCCCGCAGGCCTCCAGTTTGACACCCCTGCTCTATCACTTCTTCTCTATTAATAAGAATTAGGTCCAGTATAGCTTTTCCTCTAGTTCCCTCCTGTACCTTTTGGATGACAAAGTTGTCAGATAGGTTGGTTAGGAATCTGTTCGATCTCCCATTTGCTGCAGAGTTTGTCTCCCAGTTGATATCAGGGTAGTTAAAGTCTCCCATTACTACTGTGGTATGTTTCCTATATACATTTGTTAATTGATTAGCAAAGAGTTCATCTATTTGTTCTGCTTGGTTGGGTGGCCTGTAGTATACGCCTATAGCAATGTCATTCTTTTTTGCTTTTATATTGACCCATATGGATTCTAGGAGGTTTTCATCCTTGGTTTTGTGTTTTTCTGCAGAAATGTAGTGATCTTTTATATATAATGCAACTCCACCTCCTCTTTTGTTAGGTCTGTTTCTTTTGAATCGCTTGTATCCTTCCATCAGTACATTCCAGTCATGAGTTTCATCCCACCAAGTTTCAGTAATGGCAACTATATCATAACTGCTTTCGTGTACTAGTACTTCACGTTCACCAGATGCTGCCACCATGTCTCGAAGGCGACCTTAACTGCCAGCAGCTCCTTGTCCCATATCGTATAATTGCGTTCCGGAGCCGACAGCTTCTGGGAATAGTAAGCACATGGGAACAAGGTGCCTGTGGGGGCATAGGCCTGTAAGAGCACTGTCCCAACGGCCACATCCGATGCATCCATTTCCACCACAAACGGCCGGAATGGATCAGGATGCTTGAGGATGGGCTCGGAGGCAAAAGCAGCCTTCAGGGCATCAAAGGCTCCCTGCTCCTCAGCACCCCAATGGAACTTTTCCCCTTTCTTGAGCAGATTAGAAAGGGGAGCAGTCAAGGCAGCGAAGTGGGGAACAAACGTGCGGTAATAGTTCGCAAACCCCAACAGTCGCTGCACGTCTTTGACCCCCCGCGGAGGTTGCCACGCCTGCAACGACTTGAGTTTCTCCGGGTCCATCTCCACCCCGGCAGGCGAGATACGATGACCCAGAAAATCGATCGCGGTTTGTGCAAACTGGCACTTCTCTCACTTGGCAAATAGGTGGCTGTCCTGCAAGCGTTGTAATACCAGCCACATGTGTCTCCAGTGCTCCTGTGGGGACGATGAGTAGACCAAAATGTCATCAAGGTTGACGACCACGAACTGATCCAGCAAATACCGGAAGACGTCATGCATAAAATGCATGAACATGCCGGGCATGTTGGTCAATCTGAACGGCATCACGGTGTATTCAAAGTGACTGTAACGCGTCCGGAAGGCCGTCTTCCACTCGTCGCCAGCACGAACTCGGACCAAGTTGTAGGCCCCCCGCAGGTCCAACTTCATGAAGATCTTGGCCTGATGAAGCCGCTCGATCAGTTCACGGATGAGGGGAAGCGAGTACCGGTTCCGTACTGTGATCGCATTCAACTTGCGATAATCACAGCACAGGCGCAGCTCCCCTGACTTCTTGACGAAGAGCACCGGCGCAGCCAATGGAGAGGTAGAAGGCCGGATAAACCCCTTCCGCAGATTCTTCTCGATAAAGTCCCGTAACGTCGCCAACTCCGGTTCTGACAGGGAGTAAATCCGACCCACTGGCAATTTGGCTCATCAGGCGGCAGTACCGACGGCAGCACTGCCTTAACGTCGCTGCTGGAGCCTTGCATCGATGCGGAGGCACAGGTGCATGAGCTCCTGCAGGGTGCGAGGGCATTCAGTGTGCACCAGCTCATCGAGGAGCTCCGACGAAAGACCTTCCTGGAACTGGTCTATAAGCGCCGCCTCGTTCCATTGCAGGTCCTGGGCGACCACCTGGAAGTCAGCGATATAATCAGCGAGTGAGCCACGCCCCTGCCACAACTCTCTCAATCACCTGTTTGCCATTTGGGCCCTAACAGGGTCCTCAAACATGGCCCTTAGCTGACGGAAAAACTCGGCATAATTATCCAACAGCGGGTTGGGCTGGATCAGCAGGGGCGTCACCCAAAGTGCTGCTGACCCCGACAAAAGGCTTATCAGAAACCCCACCTTATCCCGGTCAGTGGGGAAGTCCTCAGGCCGAAGGCTCATATAAAGCTGGCACTGCCCAAAAACTGCTGGAAATTGGACCAGCGAGCCATTAAACTTATCCGGCGCAGCTACTGGGCATTTGCAGCGTGGCCTGGCTGCTTGCATCTGCGCAACCTGTGCAGTCAGGAGGGACACCTGCTGGGCTAACTGTTCATTGTCTGCTCGGAGCTGATCCATGGTCACCCAACGTGGTACGGAGGAGAAAGTTGGAGTTGGGTCGGGAACAAAATGTGATGACCCAGGGCACGGCACAGAGATAACACAAACAGCTGGCAATTCAAACCGGCCCTTTTAGTGCTCCAAATCTCCCCCAAACAAACCTCAAACAGCCTCTGGTCGCAATTAGTCCAGCCCAGCGCTGTCTGCACCAAGGCTGCATGGCAATAAATCCCAAATTTATCTAGCAAAACAAGAACAAAGCAAGGAATTCAGGGAGCAAAAGATACAGATAATCAGTCCAGAACGCCACACAGGAATGCAAGGATTTTTGGCAAGTTCAAACATCGGCACACAACACTCCAGAAACTCAGTGTTTGTTCCCGACAAATGCCCCTCCCCACAGCATCTCCTTAAGTCTCATTCCCCAGGTGTGCCTGGTGAAGCTGGGAGGGGCACTCTCCTCGTGAGTGGCCTCCTCCGTCTGAGCTGATCCCGCCTCCTCTGCACTCTCCAAGCCCTTGCATCAGAAGGGGGTGGTTCATGCTCCTCGTCTGAGCTCTGTTCCTCCCTGACTGAACAGCCTTGCCTGGACTGACTCTGCCCTTCCCCAGTTTCCTCCAAGGCCAACGGAGCTGCCCTCTCACTCGCTGCCAGTTCTTGTTCCAGCTAATCTTCCTCCACAGAGTCAGACGCCGACGGGGGCATGACATCCACCAACATCAACCCAACAACCAATGGCTCCACCTACCCACTTCCACTTGGCCAGCCCAAAGTTGCGACTAGAGGCAGCTCAAGAACGCGCTAGGGAGCCTGTGAGGGGACAGCTGCCGGAGCCTGCCACTGAATAAAATGCTTAAAAAAAGTTTTAAAAAAAGGTTCCGACGATCGCGCGGCACAGCCGATTGTCACAGCTGATTGTTGGAACCTTTTTTTTTTTTACTTTTTTTAAAGCATTTTTTTACTACCGGTTCAGGCGAACAGGTAGCATTTTTACTACCAGTTCAGGCAAACCGGCCCGAACCGGTAGCATTTCACCCCTGCTTTAGTGGTTCCTGGCACTGTCCTTTTGGGGTGTACTTCCAACACGGCTGAATCCCCTCCAGCCACTCCTTGCCTCCTCCGTCCCCAATTAAGGGTGGGATGGGGGCGATCGCGGCCCTCTTTCTTCCCTGGATCCATAATCTTCTCTAAATCTTTTCAGACCGCTGCTGCCTGCCTGAGTTAAGCAATGGCTGAGAGGCAGGATGCAAGCTTGGCACTCTGTCTGATTTTTTACTGCCTTTCTGGGGGCATGTGATCTTTCCTTAAATCTAGATGATTTCCTTAGGATATCTTGTGAGGTGAGTGAGACCAGCCGGTATCTTTAAGTGGTGCAAATGGATCTAAGGATTGCTTCTCCTGGGTGGGAAAGGGTGCTTTGTCAGTTCACTGAGCACAGGAGTCTCTTGTCTATGGGGTGTCAGGCCGAAGCCATTTTCTTTGGATCTTTGGCCTGCCACACTTTGTATTAGTTTAAAATGTATTCTTTGCTGTGGGAATTTGGGAGGGGCAGTTGCATGAGGGATGTCTGCATGTAGCCACAACAAATTCCTTCTAGATTGTCAAGGTCATCCTTTGTCCTGCACCTGCACGGAAGAAGGTGGAGTTCCAACCAAGCTACCAGAGGATGAAGCAATGAAGATTGGTTCATGTGATGAACT
>QLTV01002145.1:0-10293 GCA_003457575.1 Thermophis baileyi
GTGGCAACCCCTGAGATATCGGAACACTGCTATCATGTCACCCCAAATGCTTCTTTTCATCAAACTACTCTTTCTAGAGTCTCAACATCTTTTTTACATTGTGATGACCAAAACTGGATGCACTATTCCAAGTGTGACCTTATCAAGGCATTATAAAGTGATAGTGACACTTCATGTGATCTTGATTCCATCCCTCTGTTTATGCAGCCTAGAACTGTGTTGGCTTTTTTGGCAGCTGCTGCACACTGCTGGCTCATATTTAAATGGTTGTCCACTAGGACTCTAAGATCCCTCTCACAGTTACTACTGTTGAGCAGGGTACCACATATACTGTACCCGTGCATTTTGTTTTTCTTGCCTAAATGTAGAACCTTACTTTTTTCACCATTGAATTTCATTTTGTTAGATAGCGCCCAATGTTCAAGTCTGTCAAGATCCTTCTGTATCTTGAGCCTATCTTCCAGAGTGTTGGCATTCCTACTAGCTTAGTGTCGTCTATAAATTTCCCCATCTATCCCCTCATCCAAATCATTGATGAAGATGTTGAAGAGAACTGGAAAGATTGAGAATTCCAGCCTATTTTATGAGTTTGGTTCTTTATTGAGAAAAACACAAATATCTTAACTATGATAGGACA
Source organism: Thermophis baileyi (assembly GCA_003457575.1). Taxonomy (NCBI): domain Eukaryota; kingdom Metazoa; phylum Chordata; class Lepidosauria; order Squamata; family Dipsadidae; genus Thermophis; species Thermophis baileyi. Next base: position 638 of record QLTV01002145.1, read on the forward strand.
TTGCAAACATCACTAGAACAAGAGTCCTTGAACAAACCAAATAATTATTTACATGTTTCCCCTTTAGGTTAAACTTACAAAATATTGTCCAGAAGTAGAGGAGGGTCTTTTTTAAAGGATTGGAAGTGGAATGTATGTATAGTTCCCAGGGGAAAATTCCCACCAATAATGACATCACCAGGCCTGTAAAACTCTCTCTTAGTCTTTAAGGTGTTTGTCAACACACACCCAGTTTGCATCTTCTTAGCAAAAATTGGAGGCAGGAGCCAGAAGAACAGCAACAGCAGGAGAGGCAGACCCGTCATTCTTCTCAGCTTCCCTCCTAGTTCAAAAATCAAGAGGTTATTTTTTAAAGAAGTTGAATTGCAGGGAGCCCTTGAAATCTCAGCAGAGCTTTAGCACAAGAGAGATAGTCTGTGCCACCTGGATGGCCCCCAAGGCAAATTTATATCAACCGTGCTTCCTCTTACCTGTGTATGGTCTGTGACCAAAGAGGAAACTAAGGGAAGTTAAGTCTCACCAAACCCTGAAGTTGGCTCTTTGCAACACAAGGCAAGGTGACATGTCCTGCCTCCACCGGGAGAACTCCCGGTATATAATTTAAAGCAGGTTTTATCTCGGAAGATTTTCATGGGTAGAAATCCACAGGGGATACATTAGAAATTACTGTCCTTCTGATAATTGCAAGGAAAAGCAATTTTCCTATCTACTGAGCAATACACCAGATAAAGAAAAATGAGTTTGGGTCTCCTGTTCTTAATCCACAGATCAGATGCACTTGAGAGTCAAGGTGAAGTTGGATATTTGAGTTCTGTGAAACTGAGCATGTGCACACAAGATGGAGTTTGGCCTCTTCCATAGTTTGTTTGGATAGTATAACTCTTCATGGGGCATGGTGGCCCTTGACAATCAGTTGTACCCTATTAAGTCTGGGCAATCATACCAACGCTTGCATGGAATAAGTGTTTTCTAAATACCAACATGGAGAGGGATGAAATTAGACACTAACTTCTCCCATGGAACTTAAAAAAGAGAAACTTCCTAACAGGGAAGAAAATTAACCAATGTAACAGCTTGCCTGCAGACATTGTGAGTGCTTTATCACTTGAGGTTTTTAAAGAAGAGACTGGACAGTCACTTGTCTGAAATGATATAGGAAATCCTGCTTGAGCGGAGGTGGGGGGCTGGACTGAAAGACCTCCAAGGTCCCTTGCAGCTCTATTCTGATTTTGATCATCAGCCTTTTTCCCTCTGTTGAATCATTTCTATGTTTCTACACCTATTTGCACACCTTTATTATTATTATTATTTATTATTATTTATTATTATTTATAAAATTTGTATGCCGCCCAACTCTCGAAGGACTCTGGGCGGCTTATCACTGTTTCCTTCATGTTCCCATCTGTTATAAAGACTGAATTGGCCCAGATGGTCACTTGGAACAGAAATTGGGCAGCTGTCTGACAACAGCTTCTTTAAAGTTGTTCATTCCATTTCTTGCTTCTTCTTCATTCCATTGTTCAATTGTTCATTCCACTTCCCCTAAATCACAACTATCTTGGTGTTTGATATATTACTTTTCAAATACTTACCCATAGTGAGGATGTTTATCAAATCTATGAATATTTATTGCAAATCATTTGAGTTCTTAGACAACATACTGTCCACTGTATATAATAGTAAACAGACATTTGCATGCCCAAATAACCAATCGCTAAGCATGTCATGTACTCTTATCCATAAGTTCATTAAATAAGCAAGAGAACATCACACAACCATATCTTCCTTACTATTCAATTATGAATAAGCCACAATGTATTGCATTTAACTTCATCCTTCCTTCCTTCTTTCCTTCTTTCCTTCTTTCCTTCCTTCCTTCTTTCCTTCCCTCCCTCCCTCCCTCCCTCCCTCCCTCAATCTTCTCTCTTTGTAATATTTGGAAAAAATATGAAGAAGAGAGCAGGAGCAGGAAAATATCCATCAGTGTCAATTTCTCATGATCTTATTAATTAATAAAGTATGTTTCTCAATTAACAGTATACAGTTCATTTCAATGCTAGAATTTAAAAAAACCCTCTGACAGTCAATTGAAAGAAAAATTCAGTAGGAAATTCAGCAAAGCTTCAGGAATCAGTGGAAAGGAACAAGCTTAACAACATTGACAGTGAAACGAACCCAACATATTCTTAAATATGCTTTTGAATAAAATTAATAAAATGGGAAACTATCATTTTGGAAACTAATATCCAAATATCCAATATCAATGTTTATTATCAAGTTGATCTTTGGGACAACTAGCATTAATTAAAAAAAAGTGGATGATCATTGCAGATTAACAGACATTCTGTGATTACTCACATCACTTGATTTTCAATTGTTTAAGGGACAAGCTCACCTCTGATTTCCTCTTTTTAAAGAAATAAGATCAAATCGAAAAATGTCCAAAATCAAAATAAAACCTCCCAATCCCTGCATAAATGGGGGTGGAATGAGGCATTTTAATGGGTTTTTATGTTGTGATTTTTAATGTTGTAATCCATCTGGAGTCACCTGTGTGTAAATTGGATGTCAATATAAATATGTTTCACATTTATAATCAGAGATTATAAGCAGAGATTCTTGTGCCTCATTATATTCTCTCTACAATTCAGATAGGGTTTAAAAAGGATAATGTAGCATTTGGGGAAAAAGATGCAAGCTAAGAGACCAGCCCCAGAGGCCAAGATGGAGAAGATCTCCACGGCCACCATGGACTTTCCTTTGGTGCTCAGGTAGGTGGGGAGGAAGGTGATCCAAACACTGCAAAAGACCAGCATGCTGAAAGTAATGAATTTGGCTTCGTTAAAGCTGTCAGGCAATTTCCTAGCCAGAAAGGCCACTGTGAAACTGATGAGGGCTAGGAAACCTAGGTAGATGAGAACAGCATAAAACATCAAAGCTGAGCCTTCATTACATTCCAAGATGGTTTCTCCTACTAAGGAGTGGAAATCAAAGTCGGGAGATGGAGGAAAAGTTGCCAGCCAGGTGGCACAAAGAATTGCTTGGACAAGGGGACAGGATACAACAATGGAGTTAGTCAGTGGTTTTCCTAAGAGTTTCCTTGTTCTGTTCCCTGGTTTGGTAGCCATGAAAGCCAGAACCACCATGACAGTTTTTGTCAAGACAGAGGAAACTGCAAGAGAAAACAGAATGGCAAAGGCAGTTTGTCGGAAGAGACAGGTGAGTTTCCCGGGTCGACCAATGAAAAGGAAGGAGCAGAGGAAGCAGAGCAGGAGGGAGACCAGGAGGACATAGGTGAGATCTCTGTTGTTGGCCTTGACAATCGGTGTGTTGTGATTTTTACAGAAAATCAACAGAACTGCAGATGTGGTCACAGAGAGAAAAAGAGCAAGAGATGCTAAAGAGTATCCCAGGGTGTCTTGATAGGAAAGGAAGTGGATCTTCTTGGCAATGCAGTGGTCCTTTTCCTTGTTGGGATATTGGGCTTCTGGGCAGGGATCACAGCAAGCTGCATCTGAAATCAAGAGTCAGTGTGAATCAACAAGGGCAAATCATCCATCCATATTGACAATGCTGAGAATACGTTAGCCAAAAAAACAGATCTGTTCTATAGATCAATGTCTCTGCTTTGTACTTCAAATCCACCCATTCAAACTTTTCTGCAGGGAAGGGTTAGCAGACATAGATAGATGGATCTGCTCTGACTCTTACAGGTCTATGGATTTCCTGGGAGATCGAGTGTTCCGATAGAAGAGGCAGGTCTTTAATAAAAATTAAAGCTTGAATCTCACACCTCATTCTTTCACAAAAAGTTTGGAGTCTGGTTTTCCTGATGGGATGTAAAAGTAGGAGTAGAAAGCCTCGTAGGGAACGCATGAATTGTGCCCCCAAACCAACCTGTATTCAATTGCTGAGGAGCAAGAAAAGTGGCCTGTGGGGTAGTACAGTTTAGATTCATTAATTGAGAGGGTCTGCTGAAAAGAAATATGAATATAAGGAAGCATGTAAATCCTACCAAAACTGATGCCAAAATTAATATTTTTCCAGAGAATGATTTCCTTGTTCCTGGAAGATCTACATTTGAATGCCCTACCTGTCTGATTAGAAATGGTCCCTCCTGGACAAGGAGCACATTGGTAGCAGAAACCTGCTCGCCCTCTGGAACTCTTCTCCTCTCTCCTGCCTGGCACCTCTTCATGCCACACCAGGCAAAGGGCACCTTCTAAAAGAGAAGAAAGAAATGGTTGAGATGGCCTAAGTAATAAGTATACTTCATTTGTCTCTTTCTACATTTCTGTTTCCATGTTTAGAATGCCTTCATAAGAAATGGTTTACTAGGGCCTACCAGAAACCAGAATAAGCTTCAGGGGGATTCAGGCCAATGGCAATCCCGACCCACCAGTGGATGCTGGAGATTGGAACTGGGACTCAAAATGCAGAGGAAGGCTTGTGACATTAAAAAATGTGGGAGAGCATCCTGGACTTTTCAGAAGTCAAATCTCAAATGTGTTAAACTCAAAAGTAGATTTTTTCATCAAATTCCTGAATATAATGGTTTCCCAGTTAAAAGGGTGTTGTGCATCCCCTGGAGTGAAGGAATCCTTTGCTGAATTTATAACATTTGCCTCCAGCTCACCTTTGTGGTCCAGATGATTGCATCAGAGTTAATGGTGAAATCTTGTCCCAGGGAAGCTGTGGAATCCATTTGCCCAACTTTTATGGGGATAAAAGATTGATTGGGGAGGAAAAGCCAATTAAGAAGATCATAATGAGCAGAAATCATTCCACCTTCTGAGAAGGAGACTTCCTCTCCAGCACTGTTGTTGAACTTGACGTTCCTCAGATAGGGAAGAATCTGAAAGAAAAGACACCTGGATTAATTGGCTGAACACCACACATGAGACATCCTGGTTGCTTTCATAATGTGATGGGCATCAGCCTAGGAGATGGGTCTATATCTGAGAAGCTGAATGAATTTCCTTGATGGAGATCTAAGCAATCAGAAATAACATCAAATATTCAACTTCATCTCCACATTATCTTTATCGTTGGATAGTCTATCATGGCTTCTTCAATTCCAGTCTTACAAGAATGATAGCTACATACAAACATTTTTAGCATAATCTATGAAATATCCCTCAGAACCAGCTCCTTGCCTAACTTATGGTCACTAGCCACAGTCATCCCTTTCTTCAAAAAAGGTGACCCCAGCCTAGTTGAAAATTACTGACCAATCTCATTATGTTGTGTCACCTGCAAAGTATGGAATCAATCATAAACCAATCCATTACCCTTTACGTAGAGACAAACAACCTACTCTCTAACAAGCAGTTTGGCTTTAGAAAAAAAGTGTCCTAAAATCCCTTCAATCTGCAACTCTTACACTGCAAAATCATATGGACTTCACAGCTCGACCAGGGTAAAGCAATAGACGCAATTTATATAGACTTCTGTAAAGCCTTTGATTCAGTGGTACACAACAAACTACTCGAAAAAGTAAAATCTTATGGCATTTCCGGATCCCTGCATAAGTGGATAGCTGCGTTCCTATCAAACAGGCAACAAGTAGTCAAAACAGGGAACGCCCTATCAAACCCTGCACCTGTTAACAGTGGTGTCCCCCAAGGTAGCATTCTAGGACCCACACTCTTTATACTTTACATAAATGACCTTTGCAATGATATTATAAGCAACTGCGTTCTCTTCGCTGATGATGTAAAACTAATCAACAGCACTGACAATGCTACTACCCTACAAAAAGACCTTGACTATGTGTCAGAATGGTCAAACAATTGGCAACTCCAAATCTCAAACAACAAATTCTCTGTCTTACACATTGGCAAAAAAAATCAGAACACAAAATACAAGCTGGGCGGATATGACCTTGTAGATGACCCTCACTCTGTCAAGGACCTTGGAGTACTCATCTCAAATGATCTAAGTGCCAGAGCTCACTGTAACAGCATTGCCAAAAAGGCATTAAGAGTTGTTAATCTAATCTTGTATAGCTTCTTCTCCGGTAATATTGAACTACAAACTTGGGCCTACAAAACATTTGCTAGACCAATTCTTGAATACAGCTCATCTGTCTGGAACCGCACTGCATATTAGACATTAATAGATTTGAACAAGTCCAGAGATATTTCACAAGAAGAGTCCTCCACTCCTCTGCTCGCAACAGAATACCTTATGCCACCAGACTCGAAATTTTGGGCTTAGACAACTTACAACTTCGCCGTCTTCGATCCAACCTAAGCGTAGTACATAAAATTATCTGCTACAATGTCCTACCTGTCAGTGAATACTTCAGCTTCAACCACAATGCACGAGCACACAATAGATACAAACTTATGGTAAACCGCTCCAAACTTGATTGCAGAAAATACGACATCAGTAACAGAGTTGTCAATGCCTGGAATGCACTACCTGACTCTGTGGTTTCTTCCCTAAAACCCCAAAACTTTAACCTTATCTGTTATCTAATACATGCTTGACGAAATTAAAAAAAAATATTCCAAATTACAATGTGTAGTTTTGCTCTGTGATACTTGGCAAGTTACATTTTTAATTTTATTTGGGCCCATAGTTTTGTAAATGACAAATGCATTTTAGGAACGATTAAAAAGTTTCTGAGGGATTCTTGGTGCTCTCTGAGCATGGTTGTTTTCTTGCAAACGTTTCATGACCTAAACTAGGTAACATTGATAGTGATATCACTCTCTTCTAGCACTGATAATGCTACCTAGTTGGGTCATGAAATGTCTGCAAGAAAACAACCAAACTCCAACAGCACCAAGGACCCCCTCATTTCAACGCTGAGCTATAATATTCTCCTTTATTGGTAAATACTTTCTGTCATATCATTGTACAATTCCAACTGACTTTCTCTAGCTGATTGTCAAAGAGAACAGAATGAAGAAGTAGATCTGACCAAGAGGGGCCACGTAGGTTTGTCCTGCCCAGGCTTGTCACTTCACAGGTCTAGAGAGAAATAATTGAGCCTTTGATGTTGAAAAGTCTGAAGAATTTCAGATCAGGAACCCATTAGGACCATGCTGAGTTCTTCAGCATATGCTGAGGTTGACAGAAGTTTAACACAACAAACAAAGCAGTACAAGAAACGCCATACTAAAAAAATGAGGTGCAGTCACAAAGAATTCTAAGCCACACTAACCTAAACCAACATTAAAATGAATTGCATGTCTTTTTACAGATTGGACTCAGGCTACCTACTGAGAGATAATGAGGAGGTTCTACAAAAATATCTGACTAGGACTTCAACTGACCTGTTGAAGCATCTTGTACAAATGCACCCAGATTGTCATCATGCTCTGGGATGACCACGTCTCCTTGGAGTGGTCACACCTGATTCTCAGACAGCCATTGATATTCTTCCAGGAACTTCTACCGGTAAGAAGCTCTTTGCTCTTATGAACAATTGGTTTGGTTTAATTCTCTTTTTCCTCCATCTATCCCTTTTCAACAAAAACCTTTCACTTAATTCAAATGACAGTTTTTATTTAAATAATTGCTGTATTAATCTCTTCTTAGATATTTTGATAGCATATTAGATATTTAATCAGTAATTCAAGAAATGCATATAAGTAGTTTCCTATCTAAAGATCTGTGGACCAGATAAAAAGTCACAGAGATTACCTGCCACGACTGAATATTTGAGATCCTCGTTCCAAGCCTCATCATGGTTTGTTGTGCTCCAGATCCATGCATTGCATGTAATACGTGTGTCACAGCATAAATGGCATTGTAGATATTGTAACTTTCACCTTCCATGGTTGTTTCGAAAACATAAGAAGGTAGATTCTGTAAATTCTCCTTTCCTGTACATGGTTTTTCCCCCTTTCGAAGGATCCCGCCTGGTTTGTGGAACCTGCAGCCAAACAACATTTCCCAACATAGTGGGAGAAAGACGTCCCCTTGTGGCTTCAAGGGGTCTAAAGACAGGAGGAAATGACTGAATTCTGAGACATCCCCAGTGTGGTGCCTAAAATGCAAAGCCCCATGGAAGGGCTTTACTACTTTCGATATGTCTTGATTCCTCACCACACTAAGTTTCCAATGGGAAGTTAAGATCCAAACTTTCCAAAATGATGTCTTTCTCAAATGTTCATGGATACTCATTGCCGCCTGTACATTTGTGATACTATTGGGGTCTCCAAATAGAATAATCACTTCAGCTTTAGACCAAGCCTCCAAAATATGCAGTATTTTCAATATTGGAGTAGCAAGAAAATCCGATTTAAATATTTCAGTGAAGGCCAAACAGATCTCCTTCTCCTTGAGCATTGGCGTCAGAGTTGAGACAAAACGTTCTCCACTGTCATCTTCAGGAGCCACCAGCCCAACCCAGTTCCACTGGAAATGCAGGAGCAGCTGGACTAAACCCACATACTGAGAAAATTCACTGGGATTAATCCAGAAGAAGGAAGGATAAACAATTCTGTCTCCCTGTGTGAACTCAAAGCCAACGCCTAGCTGGAGAAAGTGAAATTCTTGATAGAGTAAATTTTAAGGGTCACCATTTTGTGGATTATTACCCCACCTGTTTGGCTGGCTCACTTTGAGTGGCAAGCTTAATTTTCCAGCCTTCTTAGGAAGAAGGATTACATATTAGGAAGAAGTGGTTACATACTTTGCTCAGTAGTGTCATGTCAAAAGCCAAGGGAACCCTACGTCAGCTTAATACAGAGAATATACTACAGTACACTTTTATGAAGAATAGATTAAGAAGGAATTCCTCTTGGCAAGTGCCGCATTTCAAAATTATCTCATTATCTAGCACTTTTGGCTTCTATAAAAACACATCCTGACACAAAAAAATTAAATATACTGTATGTCCCCCAAAAAACCTTTTGTTTCCCCAAAACACCAACTAAGCCTTAGTTAGACCACACCATAGCAATAGCAATAGCACTTAGACTTATATACCGCTTCATAGTGCTTTTATAGCCCTCTCTAAGCGGTTTACAGAGTCAGCATATTGCCCCCAACAATCTGGGTCCTCATTTTACCCACCTCAGAAGGATGGAAGGCTGAGTCAACCTTGAGCCGGTGAGATTTGAACTGCCAAACTGCAGCTAGCAGTCAGCTGAAGTAGCCTGCAGTGCTGCACTCTAACCACTGCGCCACACCAAGATTACTGCATCCAGTTTTGGTCACTAGACTATAAAAAATATGTTGAGACTCTAGAAAAAGTGCGGAAGAGAGCAACCAGGATGATTAGGGGACTGGAGACTAAAACATATGAAGAGCGGTTGCAAGAACTGGTCATGGCCAGTCTAGCGAAGAGAAGGACCAGGGGAGACATGATAGCAGTGTTCCAATACTTGAGGGGCTACCACAGAGAGGAGGGGGTCAGGCTGTTTTCCAAGGCACCAGAAGGCCAGACAAGGAATAATGGATGGAAACTGACCAAGGAGAGATTCAATCTGGAAATAAGGAGAAACTTTCTGACAGTGAGAGCGATCAATCAGTGGAACAACTTGCCTACGGAGGTTGTGAGAGCTACATCACTTGAGACTCTCAAGAGGAGATTGGACTGCCATTTGTCTGAAATGGTGTAGGGACTCCTGCTTGAGCAGGGGGTTGGACTAGAAGACCTCCAAGGTCCCTTCCAAAGTTATTCAGTTATTCTGTCT
>QLTV01002145.1:19686-31823 GCA_003457575.1 Thermophis baileyi
TGATTGCTTATTTGTACCCGGACTATCATTAAGTGTTGTATCTTATCTTATGATTCTTGATGAACTTATCTTTTATTTTATGTACACTGAGAGCATATGCACCAAGACAAATGCCTTGTGTGTCACACTTCGCTTATAAAATATTCTATTCTATTCTATTCTATTCTATTCTATTCTATTCTATTCTATTCTATTCTATTCTATTCTATTCTATTCTATTCTATTCTATTCTATTCTATAATGTGATGGCCATCAGCCTAGGAAATGGGTCTATATCTGAGAAGCTGAATGAATTTCCTTGATGGAGATCTAGAAATATCATCAAATATTCAACTTCTTTTCCACATTCTCTTTATTGTTGGATATTTGTATGATGGCTTCTTCAATTCCAGTCTTACAAGAATGATAGCTACATACAAACATTTTTATGCCATATTCCAAATTATATTGTGTAGTTTTGCTCTGTGGTACTTGGCAAGCTACATTTTTTATTTTATTTGAATCCATGAGAAATGCATTTTAAGAATGATTAAATAATTAAATCGAAGGGGTCCTTGGTGCTCTCTGAGCGTGGTTGTTTTCTTGCAGACATTTCATGGCCTAAACTAAATAACATTGATAGTGATATCACTCCCTTGCCCTGATAATGCTACCTAGTTAGTTCATGAAATGTCTATAAGAAAACAATCAAATTCAAAGAGCACCAAGACCCTTCATTTCAACCCTGAGCTATAATATTCTCCTTTATTGGTAAATACTCTCTATCATAAATTTGCAAGCTAGACTTTCTCTAGCTGATAGTCAAAGAGAACAGAATGAAGAAGTAGCTCTGACCAAGTGGGGGCCATGTAGAAGGTTTATCCTGTCCTGGTTTGTCACTTCACTGTCCAGAGAGGAATAATTGAGCCTTTTATGTTGAAAAGTCTGAAGAATTTCAGATCAGGAACCCATTAGGACCATGCTGAGTTCTTCTGCATATGCTGAGGTTGACAGAGACTTAACAAAACAAAAACAAGCAGTACAAGAAACGCCATACTAAAAAAATGAGGTGCAGTCACAAAGAATTCTAAGCCACAGTAACCTAAACCAACATTAAAATGAATGGAGTGTCTTTTTACAGATTGGATTGAAACTACAGAGAGAAACTGAGGTGCTTCTGCAAATGTGTCCACTAAGACTTGAACTGACCTGTTGAAGCATCTTGTACAAATGCACCCAGATTGTCATCATGCTCTGGGATGACCACTTCTCTTGGAGTGGTCACACCTGACTCTCAGGCAACCATCGATGTCCTTCCAGGAACTTCTCGGAAGCTCTTTGCTCTTATGAACAATTGGTTTGGTTTATTTCACTTTTTCCTCCATCTATCCCTTTTCAACAAAAATCTCTCACTGAATTCAAATGACAGGTTTTTTAATAAAATAATTGCTATCTTTTTTATTATTCAAATTTTTTATTTTATATTATTTATACATATTGATGCGTGAATGGTGTGATACCTGAGTATCATACATTTCAATAAAAATAGACATAATATTGTTACTCACAATTATTACATTTCATTTTCATTGTTTCTTATTATTTTTACATATCCTTTGTTGCCACTCTTCCGTTCTAATCCTTCTTCTTATTCTTTCATATATCTTCATATATCTTAATATATATATATTATATACTATAGTTCCCCTCTTATTTCTATCTCTATTTTAACTCTCCCCTTCCTGTCACTATAATATTCAAAGACATGATAATAACATTTTTTTCTGTTCCCTATTACCACACATATTATTATTATTATTATTTATTAAATTTGTATGCCGCCCAACTCCCAGGGGACTCTGGGTGGCTCACAACAATATAAAAAAACCATTAAAAGAAAACACAATAAAAACAGTTAAAAACTCATACATACCGTTTCATGGCTGGACCTCGCCAATTACAGAGGCGAGATCAACGGCCCCAAGCCTGCCGGAAGAGCCAGGTCTTCACGGCTTTCCGGAAGGCCAGCAGGGTGGGGGTGGTCCGGATCTCAGGGGGTAGCTGGTTCCAGAGGGCCGGTGTAGAGCGCGTTGCAATAATCTAACCGTGAGGTGACAAGGGCATGGGTGACTGTGAGGAGAGCCTCTTGATCCAAGTAGGGTCGCAATTGGTGCACCAGGCGAACCTGTGCAAAGGTCCCCCTAGCTACGGCTACCAAATGTTGTTCTATTTTTAGCTGTGAGTCTAGGAGGACACCCAAATTGCGAGCCCGTTCTGAGGGGGACAGTTTCCCCCCCCCCAGAACCAAGGATGGACAGTCGACATAGTCTTTGGGAGGCAATACCCATAGCCACTCGGTCTTGTCTGGGTTAAGTCTGAGCCTGTTAACTCCCATCCCATATTTATCTTACAGTACATTCTTTCATTATCTAATCACCCATTATTTAATTCTAGCATATTTTTATGCTAATTTGATAATACTATCATTCAAATTCTATTTTTCCAATTAAAACTTAACTCTTCTTCATATCTCTGTTCATGTTCTTTCCAATCCTCCAATCCGTAAAATTCTGCTATTAATACACATGTTTACGTTAACATTTATTCTTTCATTATCTGATCACCTGTAATTCTGGCATTTCACTATTAACCATATTTTTATACATATTTAACTATCACACTACATACAAAGTAGTTATCCAACTTATATAATTCTAATATTAATACTCATTATTGAAATATTTTCATAAAATATCTTTTACTTTACTTTCCCTTTCCCTTTCTTTTTCCTTTATCCTTCATCTCTTGCCTGTATCCAAATTTTTAGTCTTCTTTTTTTTGGGGTGTTGCCTCCCCTATTCTTTTTTGAGTCTTTTATTTCATCTACGTTTAAATCTATATTTTGACTATACATTCTAGCTTTTTCTCCCCTCTCTAACTTTCCCCACTGTCTAGTTTTAAAGCTGTTCTAACCTGTCTTTTTTCCCCAGCTATCTTCCTGTTTCTTCCATTCCCTTTTTAAATCTTTTAAAGTATTTTCCTCCTGTTTTAACTCCTTAATCACTATTGATTTTAATAATGTCTCCTCATTGTTGTCTTCTTCTTGCTGGTCTCCAAGTTCTGCTTTCTCCTCCTTTTCTTCTGGTAGCTCCATTCTTTCCTCATTGTCCTGGCACATTGTTCCTTGTATTATATTTTCCAATTTTTGGTCTATGCGATCAAATATTTCCATTATGTTGTTCCTTTATAAGATCCTTAATGTCTTGGTACATCAGCTCCATTCCATTGTCTTTTTTTAAATACTGTAATTGCTATCTTAATCTCTTCTTAGATACATTGATAGCATATAGATAATCAATGAAAGAGGTAGCAAAAAGTCAATAACTGATGAAATGTTTTTAAAAAGGGCAAGAGATGATGGATAGAGACAAAATACTTTTCAAAAAGGGGACTATATTAAAAATTAGGGTGGGGGGGCGAGTAGAAAGTACAAATGGGGAAAATAGTATTACAAACACTGGTGTATAATAGAATTTAGTAGAATTACAATGTGCATGTCAAGTCGGAAGACTATGATTATGTATATCTAATTGTACTATTATGTTAGCATTGTGTAAAATGTATATCGACCCAGACAATCCACTGTCCACAAAATATGTATGGCTGTTAAAAGAAAATTACAAATAAAACATAAAGATAGCATATAGATATATCATGCAAGTAATGCAAGAAATGCATATAGGTAGTTTCCTACCTAGAGGTCTGTGGACTAGATAAAAAGTCACTGAGATTACCTGCCATGACTGAATATTTGACATCCTCTTTCCAAGCCTCATCATGGTTAGTTGTGCTCCAGATCCATATATTACATGGAATGCATGTGCCACAGCATAAATGGCATTGTAAATATTGTAACTTTCACCTTCCATGGTTGTTTCAAAAACGTAAGAAGGTAGATTCTGTAAATTCTCCTTTCCTGTACATTGTTTCCCCCCCTTTGGAAGGATCCTGCCTGGTTTGTGGACCCTGCAGCCAAACAACATTTCCCAACATAGCGGGAGAAAGGTGTCCCCTTGTGGCTTCAAGGGGTCTAAAGACAGGAGGAAATGACTGAATTCTGAGACATCCCCAGTGTGGTGCCTAAAATGCAAAGCCCCATGGAAGGGCTTTACTACTTTCGATATGTCTTGATTCCTCACCACACTAAGTTTCCATTGGAAAGTTAAGATCCAAACTTTCCGAAATGATGTCTTTCTCAAATGTTCATGGATACTCATTGCCGCCTGTACATTTATAATACTATTGGGGTCTCCAAATAGAATAATCACTTCAGTTTTAGACCAAGTCTCCAAAATATGCAGTATTTTCAACATTGGAGTAGTAAAAAAATTCAATTTCAAGTTTTCAGTGAAGGCCAGGCAGATCTCCTTCTCCTTGAGCATTGGCGTCAGAGATGAGATGAAACGTTCTCCACTGTCATCTTCAGGAGCCACCAGCCCAACCCAGTTCCACTGGAAATACAGGAGCAGCTGGACTAAACCCTCATACTGAGCAAATTCACTGGGATTAATCCAGAAGAAGGAAGGATAAACCATTCTGTCTCCCTGCGTGAACTCAAAGCCAATACCTAGCTGGAGAAAGTGAGATTTTTAATAGAGTAAATTTTAAGGGTCACCATTATGTGGATTATTGCCCCACCTGTTTGGCTGGCTCACTTTGAGTGGCAAGCTTAATTTTCTGGTCTTCTTAGGAAGAAGGATTACATATTAGGAAGAAGATGTTACGTATTTTGCCTGGTAGTGACATGTCAGAAGCCAAGGCAACCATACCTCAGCTTAATACAGAGACTATACTACACTAAACTTTTATGAAGAATAGATTAGGAAGGCATTCTTCTTGGCAAAATTATCTCATTATCTATCACTTTCAGCTTCTATAAAAACATATCTCGACACAAAAAATATAAATATATGTCCCCCCTCAAACACATTTCTTTTCCACCTTTAGCTTCTGGGTACGCTTCAGTTGTTTGTCTAACCCATACTGTATCCAGTGAAGCCCTCTTACCTGTGGGACCTTGAAGGTGCTGAAGATGGAGGCTATCTGCCTTGAGGATTTGGGGTTGAGATCTCCGATGACAGAGAGCAGAGGGTCCCTCCTGTCACATTTGTAACCTGGAACCATTCGGCCTCGGGTGGAGAGCAGGGAGAGGCTGGTTAGGGAAATCTCCATCTCAGTCTGAAAATTGCTATAGATATGGAAGCCAAGGGTGATGTTGGAGAGGAGAACCAGATCCTTGTTGATCTCTGTGACTGCAAACACCAAGACCATGAATTGCTGGTAGTTCTTGGGTACGACTCTACAGTGAGAAAATAATTGGGGAGATTTTAAGGAAAGCTTGTGTTGATGGAGTTTATCCTGCTTATTTTTTCAATGTCCTTTGTAGCAGGAAGTTCCAAATTCCATTGGGATTGTTTTGTTGTTAAGGATGTTCCTTGATTAATAGCCTTGACAGAAAGGAGAAAATCCTATGTGTCCATATCACAGATCCTTTTATATCCCTCCATCAGCCCTCCCTTCTTCACTTGGCTTCAATGATTGTAGTCCTTCCCATTTGCTTCTCTTCCACCCTAATTAATTTGTTTCCCTCTTGAAGCAGCTTCTTCAGGTCTGGGAACCATTGTTGAGCTACAATACTACAGTAGGGGGCAATAGCATACGTTTACCAAAGGCCATTATTTATGAGCAATCCTGATTCTAAAACAGATGGATTTTTTTTACCACAAGTCCACACTGTAAACAGGTTGACTTCATCTTTGAGTTTTGAATCAGAAGTTTGTCCAAATTAATATTGTAAGTCAACTTCTTCCCTAGGCCAGCAGAATTTCCTCACTTTTTTTGTGGTTTATTAGCTTCCTGATCAAGAGTTCTGGAAACATTGAGAATTCTAGCATATTTTATGAGTTTGGTTCTTTATTTGAAAAAAGCACAAAGATCTGAACTATGCTAGGGCATTGCAAACATCACTAGAACAAGTATTTTTGAAGAGAGCCCATGAACACAAAGCAAACCAAATAATTATTTACATCTTTCCCCTTTGGGTGAAACTTACATAATAGTGTCCAGAGGTAGAGAAGGTTTTTCTTTAAAGGATTGGAAGTTGACTTTTTGTATAGTTCCCAGGGGAAAATTCCCACCAATAATGACATCACCAGGCCTGTAAAACTCTCTCTTAGTCTTTAAGGTGTTTGTCAACACACACCCAGTTTGCATCTTCTTAGCAAAAATTGGAGGCAGGAGCCAGAAGAACAGCAGCAGCAGGAGAGGCAGACCCATCATTCTTCTCAGCTTCCCTCCTAGATCAAAAATCAAGAGGTTTTTTTTTAAAAGAAGTAGAATTGCAGGGAGCCCTTGAAATCTCAGCAGAGCTTTAGCACAAGATAGATAGTCTGTGCCACCTGGATGGCCCCCAAGGCAAATTTATATCAACCGTGCTTCCTCTTACCTGTGTATGGTCTGTGACCAAAGAGGAAACTAAGGCCAGTTAAGTCTCACCAAACCCTGAAGTTGGCTCTTCGCAATACAAGGCAAGGTGACATGTCCTGCCTCCACCGGGAGAACTCCCGGTATATAATTTAAAGCAGGTTTTATCTCGGAAGATTTTCATTGGTAGAAATCCATAGGGGATACATTAGAAATTACCATTCTTCTGATAACTGCATGGAAAAGCAATTTTCCTATGTACTGAGCAATACACCAGATAAAGAAAAATGATTTTGGGTCTCTTGTTGTTAATCCACAGATAAGATGCACTTGACAATCAAGGCGGAGTTGTGTATTTGAATTATGTGAATGAGTATGTGCACACAACATGGAGTTTGGCCTCTTCCATAGTTTGTTTGGATAGTATAAGTGTTCATGGGGCATGGTGGCCCTTGAAACTCAGTTGTACCCTATTAAGTCTGGGCAATCATACCAACACTTGGATGGAATAAGTGGTTTATAGATACCAACATGGTGGGTGATGAAATTAGACACTAACGTCTCCCATAGTACTTAAAAGTTGGCAGGAGAATCTCTCAAGTTATTAAGCTAATTTAAACTGTATATTTTATTTATTTATTTATTTATTTATTTGTCAAACATGTACAAGATAGCAGGTATAGGTATAAACATAAACATAATCAAAGTGAATACAGATAGATGAGGACAATAGGACAGTAGGACAGGGACGGTAGGCACGCTGGTGCGCTTATGCACGCCCCTTACAGACCTCTTAGGAATGGGGTGAGGTCGACAGTAGACAGTCTAAGGTTAAAGTTTTTTGGGTTTGGGGAAGAAACCACAGAGTCAGGTAGTGAATTCCAGGCATTGATCACTCTGTTGCTGAAGTAGTATTTTCTGCAGTCGAGTTTGGAGCGGTTTACATTACATACACTACATATACACATTACATACAATACCTTTAAAAGGGAAATATTTTTGGACGCTCGCAATTGTATTAATATCCGATATGCAGTGCGGGTTACGGACAGGTGAGCTGTATTTGAGAATTGGTCTAGCAAACGTTTAGTATGCTCTAGTTAGCAGTGTAATGTTGCCAGAGAAGAAGCTATGCAGGATTAAGTTGACTACTCTTAGTGCCTTTTTGGCAATGTTGTTACAGTGGGCTTTGGCACTTAGATCATTAGATATGAGTACTCCAAGATCCTTGACAGAATGAGGGTCGTCTACAAGGTCGTGTCCTCCAAGCTTGTATTTTGTGTTCTGATTCTTTTTGCCAATGTGTAAGACAGAGCATTTGTTGATTGAGATTTGAAGTATATGAAGGTTATCCAACAATGAGTTGGAATCAGAAAAGTTTTTCTGCTATGTTTGTCTTGGGAAGCAGCAGATCTTCAGAATAGTGAACTGGTGTGGGAAAGACACCATCACCAAATGGCAAACCTCTGGATTGGCTGGGGTAATAGGAATGTGTACGTGGTGTTAGGTGGTTCTCTCCATTCTCTGTAGCTCTTTCCATTCAGTGTTAGTTGGAAGAGAGGCATTGAGCCCAAACCTCTGATTTTCAAGGTATCTCAGTGAGGACTTCTCATTTCAAGGTCAAGTATCATCCTTACCCTGACAATATTCAATTATACAACCATTGGTTATAGCAATAGCACTTAGACTTATATACCGCTTTACAGTGCTTTACAGCCCTCTCTAAGCGGTTTACAGAGTCAGCATATTGCCCCCAACAATCTGGGTCCTCATTTTACCCACCTCGGAAGGATGGAAGGCTGAGTCAACCTTGAGCCAGTGAGATTTGAACTGCCGAACTGCAGCTAGCAGTCAGCTGAAGTAGCCTGCAGTACTGCACTCTAACCACTGTGCCACCTCGGCTCTGGTTGACCAAGCAATGCTGTCAAGCTTTTGCCCTAGTACCCGAAGCCTATTGAATGGGGAGGAACAGTCTCCATTTTAATCATTGGACCTTTGTGGGAACAAATACTCATAAATGAAACTTGAGTGTGATGTGGGGGCCTGGATTGAATTATGCACACAGGTCTCATAGAGGAGTGTCAGTAGATGACATGGCACATGAGTCGATCAGAATACTGCACACGCTATTGCCGTTATTTGCTCATTCTTCCCTAGAAACTGCCCCACACTGATGAGGGATAACAGGTCAATATGATGGGTGGAGGATTTAAACTCTTTCATTTCAAGAAAATTGAATAGTAGTAGAGATTTCTACAAAGCCGCAGGACTCTATGCATATGTCAGGGCTACCTCTGTCCATTTCCTAGGAAGGAAAAATCCTTGGCTCCATAGATTTAGGGAAAAGTACTTTTACTAGGAATAAAACTGAAAGCAAGCTCTGAGGCAAAGCATGGGAAAACAGCAATTTGAAACAAACTGTACCGCCCACCCACCCCCTTGTACCTAGGCAACCTGAGGCAGCAAGAATGGCCTTGAAGAGATAAACAAAATCCAGGTGTAGTTGCAAAACTGCAATGAAAAATTCCCCCCTAATCCCTCCCCCCTTTTCTATGGCAGCTAGCAGCAGGCTAGCTGACATTCGACCCCCCGTAACAGAGACTTTAGCCATACAGAGGAAATTTATACAAAACACACAGTACCATACATGAAGAACAGCGATCCCTTCAAGGTTTGTCGGGGTATTTTCTATGAAAAATCTGGAGGTGTTTAGGTGCCCTGACATATTTAGCATCCACCCATTCAGACTGCGCAGGGGGAAAATGTTTCCAGGCAACGAAGTATTGGACTTTCCCTCTGTTTCCTGGAATCTAGAATTTCTTTAACTTAAAAATGCTGCTCCCCTTCAATCAGAGTGGGTACAGGAGGTGTGTCAGGTGCAGTGGAAGAGATGACACAGTTTCAGGTTTCAACAAACTACAGAGAAACACAGGGTGAATACATTTAAGGTTCTTGGGCAACTCCAGTTGTACAGTGACTGGATTAGTTACTTTAACAATGGGGAATGGGCCCACATATTTAGGACCAAGTTTCTTAGATGGTTGGGTGGACTGTAAGTACTTTGAGAGAGGTAGAGAGGTAGACTCTGTCACCTACTTTTTAAACTCTTTTGGCTTCACATGTTTTTTGTCAGCTTGTGCCTCTCATGTGCCTGCTTCAGAATTTGCCTAATCCTTGGCTCCATAGATTTAGAGAAAAGTACTTTTACTAGGAATAAAACTGAAAGCAAGCAGTTCCAGGCAAGCTCTGAGGCAAAGCATGGGAAAAGAGCAACTCGAAACAAACTGTACAGACCAACCCCCCTTGTAGCTAGGCAACCAGAGACTATCACATACCAGAGCCAGCAAGAATGGCCTTGAATCCAGGCCATAGTTGCAAAGCTGCAATGAAAAATCCCCCCTGATCCCTCCCCCTTTTCTATGGCAGCTATCGGCAGACTAGCTGACAGCATAGATACTCCAAACTCCTGATAGTGAACCTGATACTTTAAATCACTAACATGTTAAAAAATTTCCATTAAAAGGAACAAAATGAGAATATGTCCTTGAAATTATAAACATCTTTAACACCATGGTTTATTTCCATACAAGACACTGGACCTCAGTGGCGATAACGAAGACATGGAAAAAAAGGCTGGGTAATTGTTGTGGAGAAGAGGTATATTGCGACTAGACACAGCATTTGATGAATAATTATAAATTGGACAAGATCTTCTCTCATTTCGTGATATTTTAGAAATGTTCCAAATAAGTTTCAGACAGAAAAATATAAATGTGGCCTATCCCTGCGTTAGTTAGAGATGTTTATTTCTTATCATATTTTCCCTACAATTAAGATGGGGCCTCAGTAGAATAATGTAGCATTTGGGGAAAAAGATGAAAGCCAAGAGACCAGCCCCAGAGGCCAAGATGGAGAAGATCTCCACGGCCACCATGGACTTCCCTTTGGTGCTCAGGTAGGTGGGGAGGAAGGTGATCCAAACACTGCAAAAGACCAGCATGCTAAAAGTAATGAACTTGGCTTCCTTAAAGCTATCAGGCAATTTCCTAGCTAGAAAGGTCACTGTGAAACTCACAAGGGCCAGGAAACCCAGGTAGGCGAGGACAGTGCAAAACATTGAAGCTGAGCCTTCATTACATTCCAAGATGGCCTCTCCTATCAAGGAGTGGAAGTCAAAGTTTGGAAATGGAGGGGAGGTTGCCAGCCAGATGGTGCAAATAATTGCTTGGACTAGGGGACAGGCTAAGACAATGCAATTGGTCAGTGGTTTTCCTAAGAGTTTCCTTGTTTTGTTTCCTGGTTTGGTAGCCATAAAGGCCAGAACCACCATGACAGTTTTTGCCAAGACAGAGGAAACCACAAGGGAAAAGAGAATGGCAAAGGCAGTTTGTCGGAAGAGACAGGTGAGCTTCTCAGGTTGACCAATGAAGAGGAAGAAGCAGAGAAAGCAGAGCAGGAGGGAGACCAGAAGGACATAGGTGAGATCTCTGTTGTTGGCCTTGACAATTGGTGTGTCACAATATTTAAAGAAAATCACCAGGACTGCAGATGTGATCATGGAGAGGGAAAGAGCCAGAATAGCTAAAGAGTACCCCAGGATCTCTTGATAGGAAAGAAAGTGGATCTTCTTGGCAATGCAGTTGTCCTTGTCATTGTTGGGGTATTGGTCTTCTGGACAGGGGTCACAATGAGCTGCATCTGAAATCAAGAGTCTTTGTCTAAGTATTTCTGCTGTACCTGCCATGAGAAAAATCTCTGTCCCACAAAGTGTCTCAGCTATGACTCATTTCTGTGCAGAGCACCTCAAAATAAGATTGATAGAAGAACCCATGGCATAGTTTATGGTGCACCAGAAATTGCAGATCTTCTTTACTTCAAGATGAACCAGAGAATAAGTTGTTCATGGACATGGATCTGTTGAGTACCAAGGGCCTTATAAGTAGACTATGAAGATGTGTGTTAGAGTTTTTCACTTTATATTAGATTATTAATAGATTTGCCACCACATATCCTGCAATTTGATTTTTTTGTCTACATCTGTTTTTCTTAATCTGAAAAGCTTTCAGATATCTGGACTTTAATTGCTAGAATCCTTGCTGGCTGGGGAATTCTGGGAGTTGAAATCCATGCATACAAAATTAGCTGAGGTTCAGAAATACTGAAATACATTATCTACTGGTGTGCACTAAGAAGATCCTAACAAGGGAGATACACATTAACATAAATGTGGAATGGGAGGTGAGTGACTACGGTGCCCTTGACCTGAGAACCACAAGTGATTCTCAGGAAAAATTGGTTTTAGGAGGGGGAAAGGAAAGAAAGATCCAGAGGCCCAATATAAATGAAAATTGTGTGTCTTGAATTCTATGCTTAAGTAAGTTTTTCCCATCACTCAGTCAGATTTTTCTTGTGGAGGTATCAGGGAATTGTTAGCAGAGATTGATCTTTCTTTTCTCCAATTCTATCAATTTATCTGGGAAACCTTAGTGCTACATCTTAGTACTAAAGCAGTGGTTCTCAACCTTTCTAATGCCGCAACCCCCCCGCAAAAATACATGCAGTCGCCAAGTGTCTGAATTTTGGTCACATGACCACGGGGATGCCGCAACAGTCATAAGTCACTTTTTTCAGTCACATCAAACAGTCACTAAAGAAATGGTTGTAAGTTGAGTACT
>QLTV01002145.1:45609-57443 GCA_003457575.1 Thermophis baileyi
AGGGGACTGGAGGATACAACATATAAAGAACGGTTGCTGGAACTGGGTATGTCTAGTTTAATGAAAAGAAGGACTAGGGGAGACATGATATCAGTGTTCCAATATCTCAGGGGGTGCCACAAAGAAGTGGGAGTCAAACTATTCACCAAAGCACCTGAGGGTAGAACAAGAAGCAATGGGTGGAAACTAATCAAGGAGAGAAGCAACTTAGAACTAAGGAGAAATTTCCTGACAGTGGGAACAATGAATCAGTGGAACAACTTGCCTCCCGAAGTTGTGAATGCTCCAACACTGGAAGTTTTAAAGAAGATGTTGGATAACCATTTGTCTGAAGTGGTGCCTAAGCAGGGGGTTGGACTAGAAGACCTCCAAGGTCCCTTCCAACTCTGTTATTCTGTTCTGTTCTGTTCTATTTCATGCTTTCACAAGAATCTGATCTACTAAAAGTCAAGGCAAATTGGCATCAGATAAGAGTCATCCAAATTCAAGGGGAGCTGGACTGAGGTCTCTTACAGGGGTGTAGCAACTCCAATCTGATGATTTGTTTGACTCCACCCTAGAGTTCATCCTGGTCGTCTCCTACAGAATCATATTCAAGAGAGATTGAAAGGAGAAATTTTGTGACTTCAGAAGTTGTGGGTGCTCCATTATTGGAGGTTTTCAAGGAGAGATTGCACAGCCATTTGTCTGGAACGGTATAAGGTCTCGTGCAGGGCGTTGGACTAGAAGACCTGCAAGGTTCCTTCCAACTCTGTTATTCTAATTGAGACCCAACCCCTGAACTGAAATATAACAGGAAACCTCAGCTGCCCCAGCATAGCCGCATAGATCAAAAACTTCCAGTTGCTGAACCCCATCTACGTGACACAAAGCAGAGATGCAGCTGCAGCCACCTTCATCACTACTTCAGCTGACTTTCTCCATCATTTTGCTCCTGATGAGGCAGGAAACTGCTGTCTACATGAAGTGATTTTCCAAGGTCTTGTGAGTAAGCCACTACAGTATGTATGACCTAGGCAAGAAGCCTTTGTGTGGCCAGAAGCTGCCTTTTGGGGTCAGTCCATACATCATCACCAATAGGAGCAAGAAGATAGCAGGCGATGGCCAGGGCCACATAGCCCAGGAGACCAAAAGACCAGAGATGGTGGAGATAGTGATTTAGCCAGCTGCTGTGGCCTAGAGGTGGAGCTCTTGCCTCACAATCAGGAGGTTGTGAGTTCAATCCTAGGTAGAGGCAGATGTAGGGTCTCCTGCCTGGGCAGGGGTTGGACTAGATGACCTGCAAGGTCCCTTCCAACTCTGTTAATCTGTTAATCTGATAATGTGAGCCCAGGGACACCATTAGCCATAACTTTGAAGACTGGGGGTAAGTACCATTCATTCAGTGCCATAATAGCTTCAAACGATTGTTGAACAAATGGCCATTAAGTGAGGAATACCTGAAATTATATTCTCGCTCTCTGGCTCTGAGCTACAGCTTTTTCTTAAAGAATCATAATGTTCAAACTAAATAGGAATGATCCATGGTGATGACTGATACCTTCTCTAATTGCATTCTGGGTTTCAACCAGGATATTTTCCCAATCCTCATACTTTGCGGACATGGCACAAATCAAATTGAATCTGTTGTATGGAAAAATAGATCTGTCACCGGACAGCTTTCATCTTTTCTTATCCAACCCACCTTTTCTTCAGTGACAAGGACATTATGCATCCCTAGGAGAGAATGAACCTTTCCCTGGATTCAGAACATTTCTTTCCAGCTCACCTTTCTGGCCCAGATGATTGCATGCGAGTTGATGATAAAATCCTGGCCTGGGGGAGCCCTGGGATCTAGTTGCCCAACTTTCACGGGGACAAAAGATTGATTGGGGAGGAAAACCCAGTTGAGAAGATCATAACGAGCAGATCCCAGTCCATCTTCTGAGAAGGAGACTTCCTCTCCAGCGCTGTTGTTGAACTGGACAGTCTTCAAATAGGCAAGAAGCTGAAAGAAAAGAGACCCTTAGAAAGTGGGGTAATTAGAAACGAGACATCATGGCTTCTATCGTTCCCTGATGACCATCATCTTAGGAGTCTGTAGAGATTCTCAGTCATTCAGGTCATGGTTGTCCCAAAGGTGCTTTTTCAGGAGGCAACTGGATTTTCTTGTTTTTTTTTTTTTTACGTTTTTCTTATCATCACAAGAAGCTTCTGCAGCTCTGACTGGATGGTGAGGAATGGAAGGATTTATATTCCTTGCAGACAGCTGGACATTTGCATCCTTTTTAGAGGGTCCTTGAGGCCACTTGGAGGTTTACCTGTGTCCTCAGGGTCACCTGAGTGGTGCTCCTGGTTCCTGTAGTCTGCCATTTTTTCCTCTGGAAATCCATTCCTACTCCCACCTCATTCAAAGGGTGTTCATCCCAAATTGTATAGGTAAAAGTCTGTAGAGATTCTCAGTCATCCAGGTGAGATGTACACCCTTTGAATACAATTTGGGATGAACACCCTTGGAATGGTGTGGGTCACCACTCAGGTGACCCTGAAGACACAGATAAACCTCCAAGTGGTTCAAAAACCCTCCAAAAGGATGCAATTGACCAGCTGTCTGCAAGGAATATAAATCCTTCCATTCCCCACTATCCTGTCACAAGCTGAAGAAGCTTCTTGGATGAGAAGTGAAATGTCTTCAAAAGAAAAAAAAACAAGAAAGTCCAGTTGCTTCCTGAAAAAAAGCACCTTTGGGACCTTAGGAGATAATTACAAATCTTGAAATCTAGACATATTAGCTTGGTGGATACCTGAGTGATCAGAAGCAGCATCAAATAATAGGAATGTATCCATGGAGCATTAGAGATGAACCCCAAAACCGCAAAAAGATTCTACTATCTGGTGTTTACATCATGGCTTTGTCAACTCCACTTTTAATAGAATAATTCTCACATAAAAAGATTTTAGTGCCCCACTCCAGATGTTATTCTTCAATTTAGCTGCTATATTTCTTAGCTACTATTACGAATGTTGGTTTTGGCCCTGGTTGCCATAAATGACAAAGGCTACGTTAGATAGGAGTACAGATATTCCTTGAGGTGTGACCATTTGCTCAGCCCCTCTTCAAAGTTACAATGGCACTGAACAAAGGGACTTCTACATATCAGCCATTACAGTTCCCCACAATCATGTGGACAAAATTTAGGCATTTGGCAACCAGCTCACAGTTATGACCATCCTATGGTCACTTTATTGCCATTTCTGACCTTCTCTGCTGGCTTCCCACAAGCAAAGTCAAAGGGGAAGAGCAGCAAGGAAGATCAGAAGTTGCTCGGGTAAGTCTCCACTCTCTTCCTTTTATCTGTCAACCCTGAAGTGAACCTGGATGAGGCCATCTTGGAGGCTTCAGGGTTATCACAAGGAAGAAAGAAGGGACAGGGAGGGGGGAAATAGATAGCCTGGGGTTTGTAGTCAAAACAAAAAGTTTTCTTGTAGGAACCAAGGACATTCCGACAGGTGGCTGGGGAGAGGAGGAGTGAAGTAACCAAGCAACCGGCCAACACCTCGATTGGACAATGCAACTGATGACATGGGGGAAAGAAGGAACTTTTACTTTTTAATTACGTGAAAACCGCGGGAACCTTCAGAGTCAGTTTTCACCAGTTGTGCCAATATGCATCCAATAAATCATGCCTTGAGGAATCTACCTACCTCGGAGTTCTGCTTTCTTTGGGTGCATTACTTGGAACACTGACATTATCCTTTCTTTGCTCACATGCATCAACCAGCAGCCTCCATTCCCAGCATTCCTGTGCTCACATACACTCACCCCACACTTCTTTTCCCAGCCTCCCTGCACTCGCACACATGCATCCACCCACCCCCCACTCTTTCCCTGGCCTCTTTTTGCTTCCACATACACATCTCTTGCTCGCTTTCCCCAATCTTCCAGAGTTTGCCCCCTTATACACCAGATTAACAGATTAACAGAGTTGGAAGGGACCTTGTAGGTCATGTAGTCCAACCCCCCGCCCAAGCAGGAGACCCTACACCATTTCTGACAAATGGCAGTCCAATCTCTTATTGAAAGAGATGAAGCTCCCACAACTTCTGAAGGCAACTTTTGTTCCATCGGTTGATTGTTCTCACTGTCAGAAAATTTCTCCTTATTTCTAGGTTGAATCTTTCCTTGATCAGCTTCCATCCATTATTCCTTGTCTGGCCTTTGGAAAATAGCTTGACCCCCTCCTCTCTGTGGCAGCCCCTCAAATACTGGAAGACTGCTATCATGTCTCCCCTGGTCCTTCTCTTCACTAGACTAGCCATAGTCTAGTCTAACAGTTCCTGTAACCGTTCATCATATGTTTTAGCCTCCAGTCCCTGAATCATCCTGGTTGCTCTTTTCTGCACTCTTTCTAGAGTCTCAACATATTTTTTTAATAGTGTGGTGACCAAAACTGGATGTAGTACTCTAGGTGTGGTCTTACTAAGGCTTTATAGAGTGGTATAAAGCCTTAGTAAGACCACACCTAGAACACCCTCTTTCCTTGGGTTCACAGTTGCACAAATTGACCTAAGTGTAGTTCATAAAATTATCTGCTACAATGTCCTACCTGTCAATGACTACTTCAGCTTCAACCACAACAATACACGAGCACACAATAGATACAAACTTAAAGTGAACCGCTCCAAACTCGATTGCAGAAAATACGACTTCAGCAACAGAGTGGTCAATGCCTGGAATACACTACCTGACTCTGTGGTTTCATCCCCAAACCCCCAAAATTTTAACCTTAGACTGTCTACTGCTGACCTCACCCCATTTCTAAGAGGTCTGTAAGGGGCATGCATAAGCGCACAAGCGTGCCTACCGTCCCTGTCCTAATGTTCCCTTTTATTCGTATTCATTTCATGTATTCAAACCATGTTTATACCTATATATGTTATCTAATACGTGCTTGACAAAAATAAATAAATAAATAAATAAAAATAAATAAAATAAAATGAACACACCCATGCCCTCATTCCATCACCTCACAAAAAATGACTGGCTCACAGGATCAGCCATCCTGGTTCCAACTGCTGTTGTAACTAAAAGACTACTTGTAGATAATTTCTGCATGAACCCTGTTAGACTCTTAGCAACAAAGCAACAAAGATGATTAAGGGACTGTAGGTTAAAACATATGAAGAAAAGTTGCAGGAGTTGGGTATGTCTAGTCTAGTGAAGAGAAAAGAAGGGGTGACATGATAGCAGTGTTCCAATATTTAAGGGGGTTCCACAAAGAAGAGGGGTCAACCTATTCTCCAAAGCACCTGAAAGCATGATGAGAAACAATGGATGGAAACTAATGAAGGAGAGAAGCAACCTGGAATTAAGGACAAATTTCCTGACAGTGAGAACAATTAATCAGTGGAATGGCTTCCCTCCAGAAGTTGTGGGTGCTCCATCAATGGAGGTTTTAAGAAGAGATTGGACAACAATTTGTCTGAAATACTATGCTTGAGCAGGGGGATTGGACTAGAAGACCTCCAAGGTTCCTCCCAACTCTGTTATTCTGTTATTCCACCTGTCTTTACTGACGTTCAGTATTTGATACTCAATAGGTGCTGAATGTAGCATCCCTGTCTGGTCAGGTGCTAAGAAGGTTCTCTGACTTACAGGTGACATTCAATCAACCTGCTTTCTCTTGTCCCTTCATGATCGAGAGGCAACCCAAGTAAAGCCTTTGATGCAGAACATCCTAATGTCAGGCCAAAGTCAATTTCTTTGGGCCTCTGGCCTGCCACACTTTATGCTAGTTTAAAATATATTCTTTGCTGTGGGAATTTGGGAGGGGCAGTTGCATGAGGGATATCTGCATGTAGCCACAACAAATTCCTTTCTAGATTGTCAAGGTCATCCTTTTTCCTGCACCTGCACGGAATGAGATGGGAGATCACAATCAAGCTGTGAGGCGGAGATTGGTTCATGTGATGGACTTGGGGGTGTGGGGGCAAAGGTTTGAACTTTAAACTGGGTGGAGAAATCCCTGGGACTTCAGTTTCGGGATTCTCCAGCCGTGCCAACATGGCTCTGTCAATAAATTGGATTTTTGAGAAACGTAATAAATCTCATTCAGCTGCCCCAAACCTCGGATCGCTGTTCGGGGTCCTGAGACCCAGCACCGTCCCGGCAACGGGCGGCACGAAGACTCAGGGAAGATGGAGGAGAAAGATCAAGCCGCCAGGGAGTGGGCGGAAGACGATCTCATCAAGAGGATCCAGATCCGTTACTCTCCCTCCCCGGACTTCGCAGCTGCCATGGAGGCCGCAGAGAGAGAATGCCAGTTGGGAGCCCAGTACAGAATGCCGGCCTTTGAGCCCCTCTCTCGAACGGAGCGGACCTGCCAAGGAGCAGTCGGGGGGCTGAGTTCTCCCCCCCACCGAGCGTGGAAACCGCACCTGGGCGCGGGAGCAGCCCCGGCCCATGAGTGGAGGCAACAAAAGATCACGCTCACAGGTCGGTCCGAAGGAGAGGGATCCCAGCCGCTGTCTCGCAGCCAATCGCTGACAGATCTCCACGACCAGTTCGGCCGCCTAACCGTAAGTTGGACCAACCCCCAATCGGGATCCGAAGCCACTAGATGGAACCTGGCCCAACCCACGTTCTCCTTCCCAAGGAAGCGCCTGGGACCTCAGTTGAGTGGGGATACTGCCTCTTTCCACACCACGGCTAGCGGAACCCCAGGGGACCCGCTAGCGGGGGTGAAACCTACGTGGTCCACCATTCAACCTGAGCCACGAGCAACCCACCGTAGTGGCCTAGCGAGCTCGCCTTTATGGCAGCCAGGAGCGTGGAGAATGCAACCTCCGGCCCAGCAGCCAAACCTCGGCATTGTGCCGCTGTGGCAAGCCCCACCTGGATGGGCTTTCTTCCCCGGAGTGGAGTGAGCGCAGTGCCCGTGGACGCCAGGGACCCCTCTGCCACCCAACCTCATGCCGGGGCTTGGGATGGCGCAGCAGAACCCCATGATGCCAGGCCTCGCTGCGCAGCCCCAGACGCAAGCGCAGGGCCCCCTCCCCAATGTTGGGGTTGCAGGCCAACCAGCGCAGCCGGGAAGGGGGTTAGTTGGAGGGCCCCCGCAACCAGCCGTCGCTCCACCCGCCGCGCATGGCCAAGCCGCCGCCCAGCCGGCCCAGGAGCCACCTCCCCGGTTCCGGGCCACGTTTGATGGAGATCCCAAGAAACTGGCCTATTTCCTCCACCGTGTGTGGGCTTATGTGGACGAATACGGGGAACAATTCCAGTCGGACAGGCAGTTGATCGACAAGATAACCGAGGGGATGAATGAAGGGGAGGCAGCAGAGTGGGTGGCCGAGCTCCATGACGAAGCGGCCCTCGAGCTGGACGATGCGGACGAGTTCATCCAATTGATGAGAGTCCGATTTCACGATGCGGCCCAACAGGTGGACGCTGAAGAGCAAATCAAGGGGTTGAAGCAGGCAGGAAGGCCAGTGAAGGAATTGGTGTGGGAATTTAGAAGAGCGGCCGGGAAAGTGCGAGATTGGCCCGAACGTCTCGTGGTGCACACGTTCTGAGACGCCCTGGATCCTGAATTGAAAAAGGCATGTGAAATCCGAGGGGTTCCCAACAACATCCAAGATTGGTATGCTACTGCCATCGCCTTGGACTGCGTAGTTTGCGGTCGGGAGAAGCCTCCTGCAGATCGCCCAGGCCGGAGGCCTTTGGGGCACCGAGTCCCCCCGAAACCAGTTGTCACCCAACGAACTGAGCCCACGCGAGGCGTGAAATGCTACAGATGTGGACAACTGGGACACAGAGCAGCTGAGTGCCTGGCGCCAGCCCCAGTGGCGCTGCCACAGACCAGGCCAACCCCGGCGACCAGAAGGAGGCCGATGAAGCCACCCGAGCGGGGACGCATGGGACTCCAAGCGAAAGAGTCCCCTCCACCCTCCGAAAATGAAGAGGAGTCGCCAACAGAGGAGTGTAACCCCCGGAGTGGCGAAGACGACCCGATGGTGAGTGAAGCTGTTCGCCCCTTCCGTGTAAAGGCAAAAATCACAGTGCCAGGGACGGGAAGAGAGAGGGTGGTTGGGGCCATATTAGACACGGGCTGCACGAGGTGCCTAATCAGCAAAGCAGTAGTAGAGAAGCTAGGAATTAACACCAAGCCTCTAGCGAACCCCATCCGTTTCCAACAAGTAGACGGATCGCTAATAGGGGGGGCCCCCGCCACTCTCCTCACCGAGTTAGTGGACTTGCAAATAGGATGCCACCACGAACTCATTCGGTTCATAGTCGCCCCCAAGATGTCTGAAGCGGTCATTTTGGGGCTCACGTGGCTGGACAAGTGGACCCCTACCATAAAGTGGGAGGACGGGTACCGAAAACTGACTGTGCACATCGGCCCAACACCTCCACCAAAACCGCGAAGCAAGCTGAAGAAGCCAACTATCCAGGACTCACCCCATCCCCAGCTGACAGCCTCGGTGCATGAAACCACGCCCCCTGACTCCCAGCTGGTGCCCGCGGAGTACCGAGACCTGGAAGGGGTGTTCAGTGAAGAGGACTGTAATTACCTCCCTCCTCATCGATCCACAGACTGCGCAATAGAATTTGAACCTGGAGCTACGCTCCCAAAACCCAAGATGTACTCGATGACCCCAAAAGAGATGGGAGAACTGAGGAAGTACATCGACACCAACTTGGAAAGAGGATTCATCCAACCAGCCAAGTCAAAGATGGCCGCCCCCGTGCTCTTCAAGGAAAAGACGGGGGGGTAGATTGTGCGTTGACTTTCGTGGGATCAATGCTGTGTGCGTGCAAAACACCTACACCCTCCCTCTCATGAAAGACTTGCTAAACCACTTGTCCAAGAGCAAGATATTCACCATGCTAGACTTGAGAGAAGCTTACTACCGCATAAGAAGAGGGGGATGAATGGAAGACCGCGTTCAACTGCCCATTGGGAAGTTTCCAATTCAGAGTCATGCCCTTTGGACTGCAAGGGGCCCCCGCGGTCTTCATGCAATACATCAACGAAATACTCCACCCCCATCTGTACAAGGGGATGCTCGTTTATTTGGATGACATTCTCATCTTCAGTGAAACGCTGGCGGAGCACGTGAAACTAGTGAGACAAGTCAAAGAAGCTTCTGGATGCCAAACTATACGCAAAACTCTCAAGTGTGAATTCCATAAGACCTCCTTGGACTACTTGGGATACTTGCCAACTGGGAAGCTTCCAGTTTAGAGTTATGCCCTTTGGACTGCAAGGGGCTCCCACAGTCTTCATGCAATACATCAACGAGGTGCTCCACCCCCACCTGTACAAGGGGGTACTCGTTTATTTGGATGACATCCTCATCTTCAGTGAGACACTAGAGGAGCACGTGAAACTAGTGAGGCAAGTCCTAAAGAAACTGCTCGATGCCAAACTATATGCTAAGCTCTCCAAGTGCGAATTCCACAAGACTTCCCTGGACTATTTAGGATACCGTATCTCCAGCGAGGGGATAGAAATGGATCCCGGAAAAGTGAATGCCGTACTGGATTGGCAACCTCCGCGCACACGCAAGCAGCTACAAAGCTTCTTGGGTTTCGCAAACTTTTACCGGCAATTCATCCCATCCTTTGCCGAGGTGGCGCTGCCACTGACAGAATTACTAAAGACTGGCCCATCGCCCATCAAGCCAAAGCCAAACCAACCAATTGGGTGGACTATGGAGTGCCAAAAAGCATTCGAAAAGCTAAAGCGACTCTTCACCCAAGAACCGATCCTGCAGCACCCTGACCCAGATAGACAGTTCATAATCCAAATTATGTCCTTCGGGAGTTGGGCGGCATATAAATTTTATAAAATAAATAAAATAAATAAAATAAATGGACGCCAGCGATGTAGCGGTGGCGGCGGTGCTGTTGCAGAAAGACGAGAAGGATCGACTCCTACCGTGTGCATACGTGTCAAAAAAACTCACAGCCACCGAGAGGAGATGGGCCATTTGGGAGAAAGAGGCGTATGCAGTTCGTTGGGCGCTGCTCACGTGGAGACAATTCCTGGAAGGGGGCAAGATACCATTTGAAGTATGGACAGACCATAAGAACCTCGAAGCCCTGAAAAGCCCCAGGAAGCTCTCACCCAAACAAGTGCGCTGGGCGCAATACTTCAGACGGTTCAATTTCAACCTGAAGCACATCCCAGCTGGGAAGAACCTGCTAGCTGATGCCTTATCCAGAAAGCCACAGTACGATAGCCAGAGAGAGGAAGAGTTCCACTCGGTTATTCCCCCCTCGCCGGAGGAGCCAGCAGGCACTGCCCCCTCAGAAGGGGAACTAACTGCCCCCGTCGCCACCAGAGGCCAAGCCGGACGACAGAGTACGCGAAGTCGGGAGGAGTGGACCAAAAAATTGAAGGCAGCACTGCCTAGTGACCCCTGGCTCAAGGATAACAAGGAGATCCTAACAATGAGGGAAAATTTCTCCTGGTGGCCAAAGATGAAATCCGAAGTGGAAGACTACGTAAAAAGCTGTGCCACCTGCGCCACCAGGAAACATCGGCCAGGGAAACCGCCTGGTTTGCTGCAGCAAGTGGCAAACCCCAGCAAACCCTGGGAAGAGATAGCCATGGATTTCATAGTGGAGCTCCCGGACAGCAAGGGGAACACCGTAATCTGGACTGTGATTGATCTGTTTTCCAAGCAAGCCCATTTCGTTGCCTGCTCCGGACTTCCATCAGCCAGACACCTAGCGAAGCTGTTCCTGAAACACATCTACCGGCTACATGGAGTCCCTAAAAGAGTCATTTCAGACCGGGGTGTACAATTCACCACCAAGTTCTGGAGAGAATTTCTGCACGTGATAGGATCCACGCAAG
Source organism: Thermophis baileyi (assembly GCA_003457575.1). Taxonomy (NCBI): domain Eukaryota; kingdom Metazoa; phylum Chordata; class Lepidosauria; order Squamata; family Dipsadidae; genus Thermophis; species Thermophis baileyi. The sequence continues at coordinate 56,460 of QLTV01002145.1, forward strand.
GACTCAGTTCGGCTTTCCATCTGAGTACAAATGGAGCCGCAGAACGCGCGAACGCGATGGTAGAACAATACATCCGTTGCTACATGGACTACCAGCAAGACAATTGGGCAGAGCTGCTACCGTTCGCAGAGGTCGCGTACAACAATGCAGTACACACCAGCACCGGACTGACTCTGTTCCAGGTCACCAGCGGCCAAGAGTTCGTACCGATGCGAGAACTACCTACCGAAGCTCCTACTTCGATGTCCCTAGCCGAGTGGATGGAGAAGCTAAAGAAGGGATGGGAAGACACCAAGAAAGCACTAACAGAAGCTGCAGAAGCCTATAAGAAGCAAGCAGACCGACACCGATCGCTTCAACCCCCATTCCGAGTGGGGGATAAAGTCTTCTTGTCCACTAAATATATTCGATTGAGAATGCCCAGCAAAAAGCTGGGCCCAAAATTCTTGGGGCCTTTCCCCATAACAAAAATTATCAATCCTGTCACAGTGCAGCTCGCATTGCCGAGAATATTGGGGAAAATTCACCCAGTAATCCATTGAAGCTTATTGAAACCAGTGGTTAGGTCCAATATCAGACCCCAAACACAACCACCACCTCCCCCTGTAGTCATACAAGGGGAGACTCATTATGAGGTGAAGAAAATGTTAGACTCCAGAATATTTGGGGGTCAGTTACAATACATAATACATTGGAAGGGGTACCCTTTGTCTGAATCCACATGGGTAAAGAGGCGGAATGTTAAGGCTGACAGACTAATTAAGCAATTCCACGACAAATACCCGGACAAGCCAAAGGGTCCCCCTGGAGGGGGAGGGGTGGTTAAGGATGCTATACAAACCCCCTATGTTATTTTCTCTCTTCTCTTCTAAGACAAGTTTTTTTCTTGAGGGGAGGCCGCCTGTCAGGCCGAAGCCATTTTCTTTGGGCCTCTGGCCTGCCACACTTTATGCTAGTTTAAAAATATATTCTTTGCTTTTGGAA
>QLTV01002145.1:57563-71599 GCA_003457575.1 Thermophis baileyi
GTACAAAATTAGGAAAAAAAGACACCAAAAAAGAAGTCCAGTTGCCATGACTCAACTTCCAGACAGCCATATCTGGACTCCATCCACTTGTCAGGCCGAAGCCACTTTCTTTGGATCTTTGGCCTGCCACACTTTATGCTAGTTTAAAATGTATTCTTTGCTATGGGAATTTGGGAGGTTCAGTTGCATGAGGGATGTCTGCATGTAGCCACAACAAATTCCTTCTAGATTGTCAAGGTCATCCTTTGTCCTGCACCTGCATGGAAGAAGGTGGAGTTCCAACCAAGCTACCAGAGGATGAAGCAATGAAGATTGGTTCATGTGATGGACTTGGGGGAGTGGGGACAAAGGGTTGAACTTTCAACTGGGTGGAGAAATCCCTGGAGCTTCAGTTTCGGGATTCTCCAGCCGTGCTGACATGGCTCTGTCAATAAATTGGATTTTTGAGGAACGCTTTGCCTCAGACTCTGATTTAAATGCAGATGCTATTTGGAACCCTGACACCTAATGAATTTCAGAGGAGCAGGAGGTCTCTGGGCCACTTTAACTTGGAATCCTTCTGTCGATGCTGAGATTCACGGAGGCTCCTTTCACACAGCAAGCTCAGCAGTACAACAAATGCTATGCTCAACAAATGCTCTGTGTTCACCCAGGATGCTAATCCATTACAAATAAATCAATATTTGCTGAAAGAAACTTTGGTGGTTCTGCAAAGGTGGCCAGTAGGACTTTGACTGACCTGCAGAAGATTCACAAAGGTCCTCACTTTGTCATCTTGCTCTGGGTTGACACCTGCTCCCTGGAATGATGTTTGATTCCCTGAAATTCAAGCAACCACTGAAGATCTTGTATGAAGAACTTTCCATTCTGGAACTTTTTGACAACTGATTTGGTTACCCTTCCCCCTTTTTTTAAAATCAAATCATCATACATCATACAAGAAGCAATGGGTGGAAACTAATCAAGGAGAGAAGCAACTTAGAACTAAGGAGAAATTTCCTGACAGTTAGAACAATGAATCAGTGGAACAACTTGCCTCCAGAAGTTGTGAATGCTCCAACACTGGAAGTTTTTAAGAAGATGTTGGATAACCATTTGTCTGAAGTGGTGTAGGGTTTCCTGCCTAAGCAGGGGGTTGGACTAGAAGACCTCCAAGGTCCCTTCCAACTCTGTTATTCTATTCTATTCTATTCTATTCTATTCTATTCTATTCTATTCTATTCTATTCTATTCTATTCTATTCTATTCTATTCTATTCTATTCTATTCTATTCTATTCTATTCTATTCTATTCTACTTATTTTATTGTATGTTAATGGTTTACTTTATTTGTCAGATGCAGTTAGATGAGTGGCATGGAAATAGAATAGAATAGAATAACAGAGTTGGAAGGGACCTTGGAGGTCTTCTAGTCCAACCCACTGCTAAGGCAGGAAACCCTACACCACTTCAGACAAATGGTTATCCAACATCTTCTTCAAAACTTCCAGTGTTGGAGCATTCACAACTTCTGGAGGCAAGCTGTTCCACTGATTAATTGTTCTAACTGTCAGGAAATTTCTCCTTAGTTCTAAGTTGCTTCTCTCCTTGATTAATTTCCACCCATTGCTTCTTGTCCTACCCTCAGGTGCTTTGGAGAATAGCTTTAATAAACATCCATGGGAATTTTGAAGAATCTGCAGATTGTTCACAGAAAGTACCTGCCATGACTGGAGATTTGAGATCCTCTTTCCAAGCTTCAGCATGGCCGATTGTGCTTCCCATCCATGCCTGGTCTCTATTATACTATACTATTTCAGATTTTTGATTTTATTAGAAAATTTATAGTGCCGCCTATTTGCACATAGGCGGGTTACAAGGTGGGTTACAGGGATATAAAACATCATATAAAAAAATAAAACTAATAAAAGAAAATAACCAAATAATTAAATAATATAATAGCCCCCCACCCCTCACCCCGGCGTCAACACATCACACATGCCATTTAATGGGCTCCCTCCCATTCAGGGTTCCCCAGGTTTTCTGGCAGAACCAGATAAATGATTGTCCAGTCTAAACACTCATGGGAACTTCTAAGGATAAAACAGGATAGAAAATTCTGGAATTACCTGCCATGACTGCATACTGGAGATCCTCTCTCCAAGCCTCATCATGGCAGGTCGTGCTCCTGATCCATGCATGTCATGTAATGCGTGTGCCACAGCATAAACGGCATTGTAGATAATGCAACTTTCACCTGTCATCCTTGTTTCAAACATGTAAGATGGCAGATTCTGTAAACTCTCCTTTCCTGTACATTGTTTTTTCCCCTTTTTAAGGATCACTCCTGGTTTGTGGAACTTGCAGTCAAAGACATCTTCCCACCATGGAAGGAGAAAGATGTCTCCTTGGGGGTTCAAGGGGTCTAAAGACAGAAGAAAGTGCTGGAATTCTGGGACATCATGGCTATGATCCATGAAATGCAAAGCACCATGGAAGGGCTTTTTGAATTTCAAAGTCTGGTGATATACGCTGATTTCCCAATGGGAAGTCAGGATCCAAACATTTCTAAATGCAATCTCAGTCCATGTTTCAAACAAATGCAGAGAGATGTATATAGTTGGAATACACTTGTCTTCTCCAAACAAAATGATAACTTCAGCTTTAAACCAACTTTTGATTAGAGGAATGCATTTTGACGGTGTAAAATAATGTTCATGTTTCACCATTTGAGTGAAGGCCAGGCAGATTTCCTTCTCCTTGAGCAGTGGCATCAGAGATGAGATAAAATGTTCTCCACTGTCCCCTTCAGGGGCCAGAAGCCCAACCCAGTTCCACTGGAAATACAGGAGCAGCCGGACTAAACCACCATATTGAAGAAATTCATTGGGACTGATCCGGAAGAAGGAAGGATAAACCATTCTGTCTCCCTGAGTGAACTTGAGGAAGTGAAAACCGAGCTGCAGAAAGGGAGAATCTGGTTTTACAAATGAACTTTTCATCACAAGGTCATATTTTATGCTGAGGTCAAGGGTCTCCATCCTGTGGCTTTTGGCCCAAAAAAACTGGCCAATTCAATCTGAGGGGAGTAAGAGTCTTTTGAAATACAAACTGAAGACCAGATCTCTGAATGCTTTTCCTTTGCTATGTATAAGCAAGATGGGTTTATTCTGTAAAGCATACTCTGTTAATGGGCTTATATTCACAACTTTTCTGTTTATCTTTGCCTAATGTACTGCTTTAGAAAACCCTAGCAAGACCACACCTGGAATACTGCAACCAATTTTGGTCACCATACTACAAAATAAAAAATAAAAATAAAAAAATGTTGAGAATTTGGAAAAAGTTCAGAGAAGAGCAATTAAGATGATCACAGGGCTGGAGACTAAAATGTATGAAGAACAGCTACAGGATTTGGCTTTGGCTAATCTAAAGAAAAGAAGAATTAGGGGTGACATGATAGCAGTATTCCAATATTTGAGGGACTGCCCCAAAGAAGAGGGAGTCAAGCTATTCTCCAAAGCACCGGAGGGCAGAACAAGAAATAAAGACCCAAGGAACACAATCCAGAAGCAAGGAAAACTCACATCAGCAGCCTTGAGTCTTTCCTTCCAGATGTGGCAAAGATAATCTTCCTTTCTCCTTATGAAAAACCACCACTGACATAGTTTGCCTGGCACTGGCAGGTGAGAAGCCATCGCCCCGATTCACACAATAAACCACATTGAAGCGTGGTTACATTTGCAAAGAACTGGTTAGAAAGGAATTCATAAATTCCTTATTGTTTATCTCTTTGCAATGTGGGTATAAAGCAATAGATCCCAACACACAAAATATAAATTCAAATGTTAAATGAATTTCACCAAATCATGTGTTCCTGATTTTCCCCAAGTAACTTTAGCATCCTCGCTGGCTTCTGTGTGTGTTTATTTGCTTCATACATATGGAACCCTTTACCTGTGGAACCTTGAAGATGCTGAAGATGGAGGCCATTTGCCTTGAGTGTTGGGAGTTGAGATCTCCAATGACAGAGAGCAGAGGGTCCTGATTGTCACATTTGTAGTCTGGAACCATCCGGCTTCGTGTAGACAGAAGAGAGAGGCTGTTCCAGGAAATCCTCCTAACAGACTCTTTATTGTCATAAATATGGAAGCCGAGTGTGATGTTGGGCAGCAGAACCAAATCCTTATTGATTTTTGTTACTGCAAGTACCAAGGCCAGAAAGAGCTGGTAATTCTTGAATTCAATGCTATAATGAGAAAACATTTCGTTATATTATAGGGATGCTTTTAAACCAAAAAAGCTAATACAATCCTGGGTTGTATAAACAGAGGCATAGAATCAAAATCACGTGAAGTATTAGTACCGCTTTATAAAGCCTTAGTAAGACCATACTGCAACCAATTTTGGTCACCACACTACAAAAAAGATGTTGAGACTTTGGAAAAAGTTCAGAGAAGAGCAACTAAAACGATTAAAGGCCTGGAGACAAAAAAAACATATGAAGAACAGTTGCAGGAATTGGGTATGTCCAGTCTTGAGAAAAGAAGGATTGGGGTGACATGATAGCAGTATTCCAGTATTTGAGGGGCTGCCACAAAGAAGAGGGGGTCAATCTATTCTCCAAAGCACCTGAAGGCAGGAGAAGAAGCAATGGATGGAAACTAATCGAGAGAAGCAACCTGGAATTAAGGAGAAACTTCCTAACAGTGAGAACAATTAACCAGTGGAACTGCTTGCCTCCAGAAGTTGTGGGTGCTTCATCACTGGAGGTCTTTAAGAAGAGACTGGACAGCCACTTGTCTGAAATGGTATAGGGTCTCCTGCTTGAGCACGGGGCTGGACTAGAAAACCTCCAAGGTACCTTCCAGCTCTATTCTATTCTTATGTGCTGCTGGAGGTTGCTTTCCTTGAGTGTGTTTGTTTGTGTGTGTGTGTGTGTGTGTGTGTGTGTGTGTGTGTGTGTGTGTGTTCTCCTGAATTTTCAGGAGTTGAATCCATTTGTTGTGAGCCATTGGACAAGAAAAAGTGAGGGAGAAGATTATATTGATGGTACTGCCCTGAAACTATGATCAATGTAGAGAGGGGCTGAGAAATACCACATTTGCAAATCTAAACATCCATAGCTCATCCATGGGAGAAATATCTGAGGAAGCTTTACCAGTTTGATTGTCCTTTTGAAAAACTCTCTCAGCTTTGAGAACCACTGCTGTCCACAATACTCCACCAGATAGGAGTAGGAGCACTACTCAGGTGACCCTGAGGACACAGCTAAACCTCCAAGTGCTTCAACAACCCTCTAAAAGGATGCAGATTACCAGCTGTCTGCAAGGAATATAAATCCTTCCATTCCCCACTATCGTGTCAGAGCTGAAGAAGCTTCTTGGATGAGAAGCAAAATGCCTTCAAAAGAAAAAAAAAAACAGAAAGTCCAGTTGCCTCCTGAAAAAGCACCTTTGGGACTCCACAAGATAGATTTGCTAAAGTCCCTTACAAAAGAACACTAATGATTCCAAAACTGGATTTGCCTTTTTTTTTCTTTTACAATTCACACATTGTAAATAGATTGACTTGCTCATGATTTCTGTCCAAATTAATATGTCAACTTCTTCCCTAAATCCATAAGATTAGATTAGATTAATAGAGGTGGAAGGGACCTTGTAGGTCATCTAGTCCAACCCCCCACCCAAGCAGGAGACCCTACACCATTTCTGATAAATGGCAGTCCAATCTCTTCTTAAAAGCCTCCAATGATGAAGCTCCCACAACTTCTGAAGGCAACTTCTGTTTCATTGGTTGATTGTTCTCACTGTCAGGAAATTTCTCCTTATTTCCAGGTTGAATCTCTCCTTGATCAGTTTCCACCCATTATTCCATGTCTGGCCTTCGGGTGCTTTGGAGAATAGTTTGACCCCTTCCACTCTGTGGCAGCCCCTCAAGTATTGGAACACTGCTCTCATGTCTCCCCTGGTCCTTCTCTTCACTAGACTAGCCATGCCCAGTTCCTGTAAACCAGAACAGTTTCTAATGTGTACCCTCTTTTTCACTTTTTAAGCTGTTTACCATCCTCCTGATGAAACCGGGACATTCTATCTCATTTTATGAGGATGGCTCTTTATCTAGGAAAGCATCAAGGCTTCTGAACCAGAGGAGATTTTGGAAGCGTCACTAGAACGAGAATTTCTGAATGGAGTCTCTGAATCCCAAACAAAATAGACGACCCTCTAGCCCATTCCCTTCCATGTGAAACATACCTTCTTGTAATTGAAGAGTTTGATGGCTGACAGTTAAATATCAATGCTTGGTAGAGAGAAAACCTTTCTAGGAGCAAATTCCCCCCAATAAGAAGATCACCAGATCTGTAGTAGTCCTTCACAGTTCTCAAAGGGTTCCTCGGTGCACAAACGGTTTGCAATATCTTGTGAGTTGTTGAAGGCAGGAACCAAAAGAGAAGCAGAAGGAGAAGCAGCCCATTCATTATTCTCACCTTCCCTCCTAGACAAAAAAAAAAAAAATCATTGTTTATTGAGAACCTGAACTGCTGGTAGCTTTCAAAAAAAAAAAAAAAATCTCACCAAGTCTTTAGGAGTAAATGAGCAAGCTGTACCATTTTGGTACACCTTGGGTCAATTTAATATAAAGTATGTTTTTGCTGACCTGTTTTGAGTTGCCACAAAAGAGAAAGCTTATGCCAGTTAGTTTCATTGGTCCCTAGAAATTGTCTTGTTGTATGAGCAGCTAAGGTGGTACATCCAGCCTCCCTTGGCAATGCTCAAATTGTCATCCCCGGAGCCATTTTTCTCCTGGCATCTTCAGGGCTGCCACAGCAGAGGCCGGGCGAGCTGTGGGAATTGAAGGGGGGTAGAGATAGCAAAGGGATTGTAACCAAAATAAAAATTCTTTCCTCTGAGAGCCAAGGACGTTCCCACCAGGTGCAAGAAGGCTGGGTTTTGAGGCCTGATGAACTTTGAACTGTGACCTGATTGGGCCATGTGATGGACTGCAGGGGCAGGAAAATTGCAATTTTAACTACAGGGGAAACCTGAGGGGATTTTAAGAGTCGGGTTTCCCCAGATGTACCAATATGACCTACCTAATAAATCTGTACTTTGAGGAATATGCCAGCCTTGGAGTTCTGATTCTGTTGGGAGGGTTACTTGGAACTCTAACACAAATCCTATTTTATTTAAGCGGATTTTATCTTGAAAGAGTTTTGCGGGTTGAAATCTATGGGGGATACATTAAGAATTACTGTTCTTCCAATAATTGCAAGGAAGAATAACACCCTGCCCACTTAGCAATAGCATCTCTTCATACAACCAGAAGGAGGAAAACATATTTGTTTCCTTTGTTGCTCACCAAAGCAGAAGTTGGAGTTGAGGATCATGGTGCAGTTAGTATTCAGCCTACCTGAAAGTGAGCACCTGCACTCAAGATGGAGTCTGTACCATAGATTGTTCAGATAGAGGGAGGGCTAAGGGGCAAGGTTCAAGTGTGGTGATCAGTTGTAGCCATCTAAAAGTAGATTACAGAGATTACAGATTACAGATTAATAGAGTTGGAAGGGACCTTGTAGGTCATCTAGTCCAACCCCCCGCTCAAGCAGGAGTCCCTGCACCCATTTCAGACAAATGGCAGTCCAATCTCCTCTTGAAAGTCTCAAGTGTTGGAGCTCTCACAACCTCCGAAGGCAAGCTGTTCCACTGGTTGATCGCTCTCACTGTCAGAAAGTTTCTCCTTATCTCCAGGTTGAATCTCTCCTTGGTCAGTTTCCATCCATTATTCCTTGTCTGGCCTTCTGGTGACTTGGAAAACAGCCTGACCCCCTCCTCTCTGTGGTAGCCCCTCAAGTAAGCAATAATGTAAGTGTTTGTGTGGAAGAACTGGTTTATTTATTCTTGTATGGTAAGACATGAAATTAGAAGCCCATTTCTCCATGAGATGTAAGGTCTTGCCTCTCCAATCTTCCCAAGAAAGCAGGACTCTTGAAACTGCAGTTGTTCCAAAAGGAGCTTTTATTGAAAGGTTTGTGATAACAAGAGATCTAGGCAAGAACTGAAGCTTCTCATTTAAAACCAGCTATTTAAAGCAATGCTAACCAAACCCCTCCCACACTACATCATTGCAGGGAAACAGAAATAGAGACTTCATGTAGAGATTAACACAGTAATGCAAGAAACAGAAACAGAAACTTCATACAGAGATTAACACAGTAATGCAGGAAACAGAAACTTCATATACAGATCACTCCATTCCTCCCCCCACTTCCTCCCACCAAAATGCAAGTGTCCCTGTAGAAATATCTGGGACCTGACATGAGGTGAGGTACTTGAGATGTATGGCCAATTTAAACTCTGCTGGAGTGTTGCCTAACAACTGGTTAAAGGCTGGGGAATTTGTCTGATGTCAGTTGGTGGGGGAAGAATACCATCAACCATGATAGAGTTGGTCAGTGGTTTTCCAGTGTGGTCCCAGAAAGCTGGTTCTGTCTAGCGTGCAATGCCCAATGAAACATGTCAACTCACTTTGCTTTTCACAGGTCTCCTTCAGGAAGTGAGGGGAGCCGAATGTCAACTCACAAAGCATTCCTGGCCTGCTCTCGAGTTGCCATAGGCAAGGGGGATGGGAAAACGGCAAAGCAGCACGGCAGCCAAAAACAAAAGCACATTCCAGACATATCTCTCTCAAGGCTGTCTCCCAGGATTACCCACAGTGGCCGGAGGGGAGTGATCTCTACAACCCGCAAAATTGCTCCATTGGCAAATGTGACTGATGACAAACCTGGGGGGAGGGGGAAACAGGGTCAAGCCTGGGCTGAAAATTACGTGAGGTCAGAGTTGGCTTCACGTGGAACGTGCCGACATGAAGCTCCTAATAAATAACTGGATTTCTTTTGAAGCTTGGCTCGAGGCTCATGATTTAATTAGGGCATCTGTTGGAACCCTGACAAAACACACACGGAGATGGAGATTTTAAAAAGCAATCAGCACATTTGCCTCTAATTTCCAGGGACAATTAATACACTGTGCCATAATTACCCGTGTTTCCCCGAAAGTAAGACCAGGTCTTATATTAATTTTTGCTCCAAAAGACGCATTGGGGCTTATTTTCTGATTAGGTCTTATTTTCAGGGAATTATGGAAAATTCAGGGAAATGCATCCATCTGGCTGATGATCTTAACTGGGACTTATTTTGGGGGAACATGGTAGTACAGTGCCCCCAAAGTTCCTCTTTGGAGAGAGAGGACAGATCTGAGTCAAAACACTGTTGTATATCAATAGTAGTAGTAGTAGTAGTAGTAGTATAGTAGTAATAGTAGTATAGTAGTAGTAGTATAGTAGCAATTATATACTAGTGATAGACATACTATAACATAGAGATAATAGTAATATATTATCAATAGTGATAGAAATATGAGACAATATACATAGAAAGAACTCGCAGACTGAATCTTTCACTTTTGTATCTGAGATATTTTTATCAAAATGAAACATCGCCCCAGTGGTCCAGTGCTTTTGCAGATCTTTTGAGTCTATGATAAACTGTAATCAAATACAGTTTAAAAGAGAACTCATAACAAGCTCCACTGATTTTCTGTCCTTTGTTCTGGATGGGGTCACGGTACCTAAGATGGAACTGGTGTGCAGTTTGGCTGATTTCATTAAAAAATAAAGACTGGAAAAGGTGGGTCTGGATATCCAGTCTGGGATCCTGGGGAAAAATGAGGTTGGCATTGGTAGAAGATATAAATATTCTCTTTATTCAATGATCAATTCTCACAGCCTGTGATGGGAACTGTTAACAGCATCTGACATTAAGTGGTAAGAATTTCAGCTCAGTTGCTCAAGGTAAGAAGAACTGCAAATGATGAAAATATTATGCAACATTACAAAGCACAATAATTAAAAGCCAAGCTTTTCAGGATAAAGGGGAGGGAGGTATAAAGCTAAACAGACTTTTTTCTGGTTAATAGCAATAGCAATAGCAGTTAGACTTATATACCGCTTCATAGTGCTTTACAGCCCTCTCTAAGCGGTTTACAGAGTTAGCATATTGCCCCCAACAATCTGGGTCCTCATTTTACCCACCTCAGAAGGATGGAAGGCTGAGTCAACCTTGAGCCGGTGAGATTTGAACCGTTGAACTGCAGCTAGCAGTCAGCTGAAGTAGCCTGCAGTGCTGCACTCTAACCACTGCGCCACCTCGGCTCTTAAAGTATTTGTATGTTTGAATAAAATTGAAAGGCTTCTTGCAGACCCTTCTAAGTAGGCCAGATAGTTAAATCAGACTCTAACTATGAGTTGGAGTCAGCAAAGTGAGTCAGCAAATACAAGAAAACCTTAATGTTATTTTAGCTAGCATGGGCTTGTTGTGTTTGACATAGTTGGAGTGGAAACTTCTATATAGTACAGTATAGTTCTGTACACTTCTGTACAGAAGTGACTATATGTTTTCTTACTTTCCTACTTAACTTTCCTCATGAAGTGACTTCTATTGTTCAGTTCTGGCCTCAGTACTATAATGTAGCATTTGGGGAGAAAGATACAAGTCAGCAGACCAACCGCAGAGGCCAAGATGGAGAAGATCTCCACAGCCACCATGGACTTCCCTTTGGTGCTCAGGTAGGTGGGGAGAAAGGAGACCCAAACGCTGCAGAAGACCAGCATGCTGAAAGTAATGAACTTGGCTTCGTTGAAGCTGTCAGGCAGCTTCCTCGCCAGAAAAGCCACTATGAAGCTGATGAGACTCAGGAAACCCATGTAGCCCAGAACAGCATAAAACATGGTGGCTGAACCTTCATTGCATTCCATCACGATTTCTCCCTTCACAGAATGAAAGTCCAAATTAGTAAATGGGGGAGAGATAGCCAGCCAGGAGGCACAAAGAGCTGTTTGCACAAGGGGACAGGCCAGGACTATGACCAGTTGCTTCCCCAAGAGTTTTCTTGCCCTGTTTCCTGGCTTAGTAGCCATGAAGGCCAGAACTACAGTCAGGGTTTTTGCCAACACAGATGAAATGGCAGTGGAGAAGACGATGCCAAAAGTGGTTTGTCGGAGGACACAGGTGAGGTTCCTTGGCTGCCCAATGAAGAGGAAGGAGCAGAGGAAGCAGAACAGAAGGGAGACCAGGAGGATGTAGGTGAGATTGCGGTTGTTGGCCTTGACGATTGGTGTGTTGTGGAGTTTGATGAAGGCTGCCAACACGAGGATTGTGATCAAAGAGAAGACAAGAGCTAGACAAACTAAAATGAAGCCGAGTGTATCCTCATAGGAGAGAAAGTTCATGGTCTTGGGAATGCACAGGATTTGGTTCTTGTTTGGCTGTTGATCTTCTGGGCAGGGGAGACACTGAGCCGCATCTGGAAGAACAGGCACCAACTGACATTAGATAGAGAACCCGGGATTATCTTTGAGGAGAATTGTTTTCCCAGTGAAGGAAGTGAAATGCCCCATACACCCCATCTCTTTACTTCTGCTATACACACACACAGAAGAATCCAGTGGAATCAGAATAGCAGCTAAAACGTTCTCGGGAGTAATTATATAATGAATTAATTGATCTGTTTGTTTTTTTAAATTATTACATTTTTAAATTCCCATCTCCCACACCAAGGGACTCTGTTCAATAAAATATTAAAACATATAAACAGCACATAAAAGTTTAAACTGCTGCTAGCAACTTAAAGGATCCATTCAACGTACCACTCTTAAAAGTTCTGAATGACTGAATGACTATAATGAATTAGTTGATTTGTTTTATTTTATTATTACATTTTGAAATTTCCATCTCCCACACTGAGGGACTCGAGGCATTCGACAAAGTAGACCACAACTACTTCTTGGTAAGCTAGAAAAAGGTGGGATAGATAGCATCACCATCAGATGGATTCGTAACTGGCTGACAAACCATACTCAACGAGTAGTCCTTAATGGGTCTACGCCTACATGAGGTTCTGTCTTAGGCCCAGTAATCTTCAATATCTTTATAAATGACTTAGATGAGGGAATAGAAGGGGAACTTACCAATTTGCAGATGATACTAAGCTGGCAGGAATAGCCAACATCCTAGATGATAGGCTCAAGATCCAGATGGATCTTGACAGACTACAACACTGGGCCCTATCTAACAAAATGAAATTCAATGTAGAGAAAAGTAAAGTCTTACACTTAGGAAAGAAAAACCAAAAGTACACATATAGACTGGGTGAAACCAGGCTTAATAGCAGTAACTGTGTGAGGGATCTTGGAGACTCTAGAAAAAGTGCAGAGGAGAGCAACCAGGATCAGGAGACTGGAGACTAAAACATATGAAGAGTGGTTGCAAGAACTTGGCATGGATAGTCTAGCGAAGAGAAGGACCAGGGGAGACATGATAGCAGTGTTCCAATATTTGAGAGGCTGCCACAGACAGGAGGGGGTCAGGCTATTCTCCAAAGCACCAGAAGCACAGACAAGGAATAATGGATGGATCAAGGAGAGATTCAACCTAGAAATATGGAGAAATTTTCTGACAGTGAGAACAATCAACCAATGGAACAACTTGCCTTCGGAAGTTGTGAGAGCTTCATCACTTGAGACTTTCAAGAAGAGATTGGACTGCCACTTGTCAGAAATGGTATAGGGTCTCCTCCTTGAGCAGGGAGTTGGACTAGATGACCCACTAGGTCCCTTCCAACTCTGTTAATCTGCTAATCTGTCTTAGTGGACAACCATAGGTCTATACTATAGGCCACCTAACCAAACAGAGGAAATAGATGAACTTTATGCTAGTCAGCTAACAAAGGTATGTAGGAAGCACATCATAATAGTAATGGGGGATTTTAACTACCCTGACATCAACTGGGAGACAAACTCTGCACCAAGTGGAAGATCCAACAGGTTCCTAACAAACCTAGCAGACAACTTTGTTTCCCAAAAAGGAGAGAAGGGAACAAGGGGATCAGCCATATTGGACTTAATTCTCACTAACAGAGATGAAATGAAAGAAGGTGTTGAAGCTACAGGAACCTTGGGGACAAGTGATCATGCAATATTGGAATTCAACATTATGCAAGCACAAATAGTAGAACAAAGTCAAACCAGAGTCTTGGACTTTAAGAGAGCTAATTTCAATAAACATAGAGAGAGCTTGGGAAGGATTCCATGGATAAGAATTCTCAAGGGGAAAACAACTCAAGAAGCTTGGGAAATTTTGAAAAGTGAGATTATAAAAGCCCAGTCTAGCACAATGCCAATGAAGAAGAAAAACAACAGCTCTCAAAAGAAACCAGCATTTGGGGGGGGAGGATGACGCGATACGGTGCGGTTTCACGGGGCTCCGTGAAAACCCGCTGAATTCTGCCTGCCAGGAGGTCCTTCAGGACCCAAGTTACCCTGGAGGGGTTGACGAAGACAGAGAGGACACTCTGACGATCACAAGGAAACCGCAAACTCCTTGTTTGATCCGGAGGAAGCTCTCAACCGGTGGGGAGAAAAAGACAGCCATTGTGTGCCTGACCGAGGCTGTGACAGCCTGACCGATGAAGCAACTACAAAAGACTGAAGAACAGTGTGGCTGATCTGGGTGAGATTCTTCCAACTTCTGTTGAGGAATTTGCCCCCTTAATAATTTGCCTTGGTGAAAGTGGGACTCAAAGAGGAAGAGGTGGAGTTGTTTGCTTTCCACCCCCCCAAGAATAGCAGCGATCAAACTTGTGAGCTGCTTACAGATCCAGAAAAGGGAAAAGAGAACTGTCTGAGAGAAATAAGTTTAAAGCAAGGAAAACTGGACTGGTTATTTCAACAACAATATTAACTGAACTAAAAACTTTTTGTAATATGAATTTTGACCCCTGGAACCCCTAAAAAGTTTTTGATTGGATAATATGATATAGAAGTTAAAAAGAGAGAAAAAGGAGAGAAATGGAGCAAGAGCAACATCTATAGGTAAAGAAAGACATTTAGAAGTGAAAGTGAAGTGAAGTGAACTGTCCTTGACCGTCTGCTGTTGATTAGACTGTCTGCTACAAGTAACAAGCAAGTTATCAGCACCTGTAAACTGTTTATATTGGATAGTAG
>QLTV01002145.1:73656-87041 GCA_003457575.1 Thermophis baileyi
GAGAACTGTCAGATATGAAGCAGGGCTGATTTTTCAACACACGGCTGTTTCGCTTCTGGTTCTTTTGTATCCTGGCTCTGCCATCCCAATGGGAGACGTTTCAGTGCATGTACAGAGTGTATTTATCTCTGTGGAAGAAGTTGCTGAACTGTGGCTATTTGATGAAAATAGTTAAAATGGTTAAAAAGTGTCCAGTTCTGGTCACTGCAACACAAAAAATGATGCTAAGACCCTAGAAAGTGTGAGAGAAAAGCAAGAAAGATGATTAGGAGACCAGAAGCTAAACCATACAATTAATAGTTGCAGGAACTGGGCATGTCTAGTCTAGTGAAAAGAAGACCTAGCGGTGACATGATAGCAGTGCTCCAATATTTGAGGGGCTGCCACAGAGAGGAAGGGGTCAACCTGTTTTCCAAAGCATTTGAAGGACAGACAAGAAATAATGGATGGAAACTGAAGAAGGAGAGATTCAACCTAGAAATAAGGAGAAATTTTCAGACAGTGAGAACAATCAACCAATGGAACAGAAGTTGCCTTCAGAAGTTGTGGGAGCTTCATCACTGGAAGCTTTCAAGAAGAGACTGGACTGCCATCTGTCAGGAATGGTGTAAGGAACTCCTGCTTGGGCAGAGGGTTGGACTAGATTACCTACAACTCCCTTCCAACTCTGTTAATCTGTTAATCTGTTATTCTGGTCAGTGTTCAATAAAATATTAAAATGCACAGAAAAGTTAAAACTGCTGCTAACAACTTAAAGGATCCATTCAACGTTCCACTCTTAAAAGTTCTGAATGACTTTCATGTTGTTTTGCTCAACTGATTTGCCACCTCATATTCTCTCTCACTCCTCCCCAGGCAGCCACGCCAGACCTCCTCATTCCTGCTTGAGGGTCTCCTTGAGCAACTTACCTGTTTCATTAGAGATGGTCCCTTCCGGGCAAGAAGCACATCCGTAGCAACAAGAGCGCTTCCCCTCTGCAACTTTCCTGGCTTGACCTGGAAGGCAGCGCTTCACACAACGGGAGAAAGGCTTCGTCTGAAAGGAGAGTGAGATTAGCTTTGAGATGGAGAGGTTAGAAATGTTCAGCTTGGTTTCGGGGTCTGCATAAAAGCAGCCCCTCTTCTTCCTTCCCCGAATATAATTTTCATCACAACAACCTGGTCCTTCCTCTCAGCTTTCCTGAACCCTGGAAACAACATCTACTCCCCACCTGGTTGGCCCACACAATGGCATCGGGGTTGATCCTGAAACCTTCAGCTGAAGGAGCCTCCGGATTGACCCATCCGACTTTCTGTCGAAGGATCGTCATATTTGCAAAGACGACCCAGTTGAGGATGTCAAATCCTGCATATTTCATCCCAGTTTCTGAAAAGGAGACTTCATCCCCAGCGGTGTTGTTGAAAAGGATGTTTTTTAAGAAAGCATTCATCTGGAATTGCAAAACAAGCAAGCCAACAAACAAAAAGTCCATGACTTTATATAAAGAGATTTTAAATTGCAATATGCGTAATAAATGTTTTTCTGTATCCCAGAGATAAAAGACAGATGGAGTTAGCCATTTTTGAAGTTAATGAGCCCAGCATTTCCCCAATAGGTTTTTACATGCAATCTCTTCATTTCTTTTATGTAGTTATTACATTTTATCCAGCCTTTATTACTTTATAAGTAACCCAATGTGGTGAACATAGGTAATATTTCTTATTATTCCCTCCTATTTTCTCCACCACCATTGTGAGTTTATTACACACTGCTGCAGAGACACAATTGCAAGTGTGTTGTTAGCTGATGAAGAGAATCACCTTCGATGAGTAAATGGGCAAACATTAAAAAACTAAAATTAATCTTCCCCCAGAAATGGAAGTTTGAAGGGAGAGAAAAATATCTTGCTGAAAGGAGATTTAATTAACTTTGTAAATTATGATGTCTGGTTATATTTATTTATTTTATTTGTCAAGTACATATTTGGTAATATATATAGATATAACATTATTTATATACATAAGATGGGTACAAATAAAAGGGAACATTTGGACAGGGACGGTAGGCACGCTGATGCGCTTATGCACGCTCTTTACTGACGTCTTAGGAATGGGGTGAGGTCACCCACAATTTCCGCTACCGGTTTGGGCAAACCGGTCCAAACCGGCTGAATATCATCTCTCTCCCTGGCCTTTGTCTTGATCACCAATCTCACAATCAAAGTACAGTCTCTTTATTTGTTTGTTTGTTTGTTTACATTGACTATTTCAGTTCAGATGCTTTCTTAAAAAGTCCAGTCTTGTCTTTGAGGCTTAAGCATGTACTTACAGACAAGATGGGAAGACCTGAAGAGTTACCTGCCATGGCTTCACAGAGAGCAGGTGTGGGTTCTTTCTGCCCATCTTCAATGCCCGTTGTGATTCCAATGTATATGCAGCATGTAATGTATGTGCCACAGAATAGGCAGCATTGTAGACACTGTAGCTGAAACCGGTCATCTTATCATCAAAGACAGAAGCCGGGAGGGTGTCCAGGTTCTCCGCCCCTGTGCAAACCCTTCGGCCATCAGGTGAGGACACACCTGCCTTCAAAACCTCACAGTCAAATACAACTTCCCACCATTCAGGGAGAAAGACATCTCCATGGGGTTCATGTGGATTCAGAGCCCAGAGATAATCTTTGAATCCTGGCACCAGATTTGTATGGAGACAAAGACAAAGCACCATGGAGGGTTTTTAATTTCACCCAATCATAGTGATAGCCAATAGCTGAAAATTCCCATTGGGTGGTCAGGATCCAAACTTTCCCCAAAGCAGTGTGTTTCTCTTCTTCATAAAAGTAGAGAGATAATATAAGACTTTGCAGAGTATTTGAATCCCCTGAGACAATCACAACCTGAGCATCGTTGCTCAAAATTGTCCAAAGCAGATCTATTTGTTCCCTGTGCAATTCGTTGAATATTGAGATTCGGGGCAAGATCTGTTTTACAAATTGTATACAAATGTCATTTAGGGCAAGGGTGGCATCAAAAATCCAGACGAAGTGGTCACTGCTCTCTGACTTCTGAACAACGATCCCAATCCAGTTCCACTGGAAATACAGAAGAAGCTGGACTATGGCTGCATTCTGTAGGTGATACTGAAGATCGATCTGGTAGAATGTGGGGAACCGGCTCTTATCCCTCAAAACAGGGTCAGAGAAACGATAACCTAGCTGAAAGGACAGTGGAGATGCAGGAAAAGGAAGAAGTTATGCCAGGAAAATGGAACCTGTATTTTTTGTTACTAATCTAAGACCATCTAGATTCTAGACTATCAGGGTATCCTATTCTAGATCCAATTCTCCACAACTTTCCACCTTCATGAGATGTTTTCTCCTGGTCACAGAATTGACTCTGGGAGTTGTTGGCAATAACTATACAAGGCAGAGCTTACAGCATTCACCCTTTCATCATGTTGCCTGTCCAAGTACCTGAGAAATCTTGAAATTGCCAAACACGGTGGCCATCTGGTACGAAGTTCTGGAGTTGAGACCTCCAAGGACAGAGAGAAGGTTGTCCTGTGTGTCACACTTATAGTTAGGGGACAATTTCCCCCGGCTGGAGAGCAGAGACAGGCTGACATCTTGGGCCATGCTTGCATACTGGTTCTCTTCGTAGATGCGGAAGCCCAGGGTGATGTTGGGGAGAAGCTGTGGGTGTCTGTTGACCTCCTGGATGGCAAATGCCAAGGCCAGGACATGTTGGTAGTTCTTGGGAATAGGTCTTTGTTGCAAGGGTTAGAGGACAAAAATTAGACAGGAGCAGGAGGGAGGTGTTTATTCTGTTATTTCATTACTAAAATTCTAAGGGTTGGTCATAAAACAGATCAATACAAATCAGTTGATTTATTTTACTGCTGTCAGAATACAGGGTTACTGTCAATCAGTAAGATTTTTTTAATTATTGTCAGCGGTGTATGACAAAGCTTCCTCTCACTCTCTCCGCAGCAAATTTAAGTGAATTGATCCATAAATTATAATTTACATCATGAGCTAAGTTCAAGTCAGTATTGACTTTTCCAAAATGAACTTTTCAGTCCAGTTAAGGAAATGTGGCTGCGCCATGGTGGCGCAGTGGTTAGAGTGCAGTACTGCAGGCTACTTCTGCTGCCTGCTGGCTGCCTGCAATTTGGCAGTTTAAATCTCAAGGTTGACTCAGTCTTCCATCCTTCCGAGGTGGGTAAAATGAGGACCCAAATTGTTGGGGACAATATGCTGACTCTGTAAACTGCTTAGAGAGGGCTGTAAAACACTGTAAAGTGGTATATAAGTGCTATTGCTATTGCTATCTTGACAAAACTACACATTTTATTATATTCAGTCATGTCATCTTCTGTCCTATGTTCTCAAACACTTTTTCCCAATCTGGCACCCTATCATGTTCTCAGATTGCTTTTGAATTAGGTGGCTTTGTAAATCCAATAAATTAGATAAAACTGAATTAAATTGAATGTCTGACCAGGTTGACTTTTGCTGGCTAGAAATGATTAAGCTGATAGATGGCTCCCAGGTAGAAAAAGCCCTTTCAGTTTGTCAGAATGTGGAACTTTTCTGTTGGGAATTCTTCAAAGACGCTTGCTCCACTGACCAGAAGTGCCCAGGATTAACAGGCGATTGGTAGGAAGCCAGGCTTGATGGGACAAAAGACAGACCTTCACTACATAGAATGTAATGCAAGCATGAAGGGTGGCATTATAAATAATCAGAATAATGAGACAGGAAGATTAATTCGATCCAGAAATAAGACAGAAGAACCTAGTATTATTTCTCCCCAAGTTCAGTCCATACTGGTTTCTTTGCAATGTGCACCTTACTTACAGGAACATGGAGAAAAAGTTGACTCCCTTGTATGACAAGCTATTCTTCACCACTGAAGAGTCAGAGGGCTTGAGAAGGGATTAGAGGTAGATTGATTGATCAAAGAGAATCAATGTCTTCTAATTACGAAGGTCCTACATCAACAGAGGTTGAGTGGGATTTAAGTATGCCCTATGTTCAAAACAGGGACGCGGTGGCTCAGTGGCTAAGACGCTGTGCTTGTCGATCAGAAGGTCAGCAGTTCAGCGGTTTGAATCCCTAGCACCACATAACGGAGTGAGCTCCCGTTACTTGCCCCAGCTTCTGCCAACCTAGCAGTTCGAAAGCATGTAAAAATGCAAGTAGAAAAATAGGGACCATCTTTGGTGGGAAGGTAACAGCGTCCCGTGCGCCTTCGGTTTTTAGTCATGCCGGCCACATGACCACGGAATCGTCATCAGACAGCGCTGGCACTTCGGCTTAGAAATGGAGATGAGCATCGCCCCCTAGAGTCAGGAACGACTAGCATGTATGTGCAAACGGAGCCTTTACCTTTATGTTCAAAACTGCCCTTTCCACATTGCCCCAAGAAAAAAGACAATCAAGAAACACTTACAGAGAAAGGTTATCCCAATCAGCAGGAGGCTCCTGTGGGAGCTGTAGAACTTTAGTAAGGGAGAGAGGCAGGTTTCCACCGATAATGAGATCTCCGGGTCTATAATAGTCTTTCTGTTCTTGGAAAGGTCTCCTCCAGAAGCAGTTTGGCCTCAGGTCCATCTGGACGGCTGCAGGCAATGTCCAAAGCAACGCTAAGAGTGAAATCATTGGCCACAGAAAGAGACCTTTTTCCTACAGAAAACCAAAGGATGGTCTTGCAGAAAAGTGAAGCTCTGGTGACTTCAGAGGGTTCAAGTGGAGTTTTCAATCTTCACAATAAGCATTCATCTAAGCACCAACTGTAAAAGGACCCAGCTATAGTATTCGGAGCTTGTAGATAAACATGTTTTCATCATAACGTCTTTAGGCTTAGGGAGGATTATTCTGTGGAAAGCCACTGAGATGAAATAAGAATTACTAGTGTTTGATGAATCCCGGGAGAGGGAAATGTCCACATTATCCCCATAACACTGGAGTAATTTTGTCATTTTGACAGGAGGAAAATCTATTTCTGAAACCACAATTGTGTCTCTTGGTCTGTCAATTGGGCAACTGACTGAGGTAAATGTTGTTCCAGACACTTTCTCAGATGGAGCTGAGAGCCAGAAGAGAAGAGCGAAGAAGGCCCTCAAGGAACAAACAGAAGAGACAAAGAAAAATTAAAGACAGACCAGAAAGAAAAAACAGAAATTAAAAATAAAATAAAAGGCAGATTGAACTCCATAGAAAAAGGAGGGTAGCTCCTTAGAGAGTGACAGTGATCAACTATAATTAAGACAGCAGAAACAAGTCAACAATAAATAAATTCATTGAGATATAGCATATAAAGATGTGAAAATATAGTGAAATTGGACTTTAAAAAGTATATAGGGTAAATTAAGTGGTTATAGGAAATAGTGTTTTCTATTTAAATAGCTTTAATATAAACTATACTATTTTTAGTGCAGATTTAATTTCTGCACTACTTGAAGATATTCGCAATTTGATATATTAGGCCCAGTGATGTTGGAAGTTTATAATGAAGCTTTGCTAGAAACGAAAATACCAAATTCATGGATGAAAGCAAGTATTACTCTTATACCAAAGGACGACTCAGACTTAATGCAGATAAAGAACTACAGGCCAACATCTCCATTGAATGCGGACTACAATATATACGCTTCGATAATAGCAGAGAGATTAAAAAGAGTTTTGAATGAATTTATACATTTAGATCAGAATGGATTCTTGCCAAAGAGATTAAAAATAATGTGAGAATGATTTTAAATACATTGGAGTATTATGAAACACACCCTGGAAAACAAATGGCATTGATTTTCCTAGATGCACAGAAAGCATTTGACAATGTTGATTGGCAATTTATGCTATTACAATTAAAATATATGGACTTTGGGGAGACATTTATTAATATGATTAAAGCAATATACCACAAACAATCTGCTATGGCCATGATGGTGAACCTATGGCACACGTGCCACAGGTGGCACATGGAGCCATATCTGAGGGCACATGAGGCATTTCCCTATGTCAGCTCCAGCACGCATGTGCGCACTGGCCAGCTGATTTTTGGTGTTCCAGAGGGTGGGGGAGGCCATTTTCACCCTCCCCAGGCTTCAGGAAAGCCTCCGGAGCCTGTGGATCGCAAAAAATGGACCCAATGGGCCTACCGGAAGTTTGGAAACGAACTTCCGGTTGGGCCGCTGGGCCGTTTTTTGCCCTCCCCAGGCTTCAGGAAAGCCTCCTGAAGCCTGGGGAGGGCGAAAAACGGGCCAACGGGCCTACCGGAAGTCCGGAGGCTTCAGTGAGGTCTGCACGCATGTGCGCGGGAGGGGGAAGTGCAGGGGTTATGCGTGCATGCGCGGGGGGAAGGCATTGCATTATGGGTGTGGGCACACGTGTGTGCGCTATCGTGCGCATGCATGCCCTTTTGGCACCCAAGCAAAAAAAGGTTCGCCATCACTGTGCTAGGGTGATGGTAAATGGGGACATGATGGAGAACTTTGGTTTAAAAAGGCACCAGACAGGGATGTCCACTGTCCCCTTTGCTATTTATACTGACTCTGGATGTCTTAGCCAGAAATATTCGACAAGATGAAGAAATAAAAGGAATGAAAAGAAAAAAAGAAAAATATAAGCTACAGACATTTGCAGATGACTTGGTTTTTATATTAGAAGACCCATTAGAAACTGGACCGAAGTTAATCAGAAAAATAGAAGAATATGGGGAAGTTGCAGGACTGAAAATAAATAAAGACAAGACAAAGATTTTAGTTAAAAATCTCACAGATACACAAAAAACAGTGTTGATGGAAAGAATTGATATACAGATAGTTAAAAAAGTGAAGTACCTAGGAATACAATTAACAACAAAATGTGCAACAATTAAAGAGGACAATTATATGAAACTGATGCGACAAATTAAACTAGATTTGGAGAAATGGAAAGATCTGCAATTGTCATTAACAGGAAGAATAGCTACTATAAAAACGAATATTTTACCAAAACTTTTATATTTATGCCAAACAATTCCCAAAAAAAATTGGGGGAAAATATTTTGAAGAACTAAATAAAATAATATTAAAATATATTTGGCTAGGGAAATAAGCAAGAATAGGTTTGAAAATGTTGCAAGACTCCAAAAAAAGAGGGGGCTTTGGGCTGCCAGATTGGGAATTGTACTACCAGGCCTCGGTACTTATATGGGTGAAAGAATGGATCAATTTGAGGCATAAAAGACTATTAACTTTAGAAGGACATGACCTTCAACTAGGTTGGCATGCTTTTTTATGGTATGGGAAGAAAAAGATACATACCGTATTTTTCGGAGTATAAGATGCACCTTCCCCCCCCCCCTAAAAGAGGGTGAAAATGTTGGTGTGTCTTATACACCGAAAACAGCCATTTTTGGCCTCCCGAAGCCCCAACCCTGCATCCAATTTTTGTGAAAAATGGGCCCATTTTTCGCAAAAACGGGGTGAGGAGAGGGTTTGGGAGGCCTGCAGAGTGCTCCTGGGGGCTGGGGGAAGGCAAAACACCCCGTCTTTGTGAAAAATGGGTGAAAAATGGCCCGTTTTTTGCAAAAACGGGGGCGTTTTTGCCTTCTCCCAGCCCCCAGAAGCACTCTACAGGCCTCCCAAACCGTCTGCGTGCCCTGTTTTTCGCAAAAAGTGGGTGAAAAATGGGCCCATTTTTGCAAAAAATGGGGTGCGCAGAGGGTTTGGGAGGCCTGCAGAGTGCTTTTGGGGGGCTGGGGGAAGGCAAAAACAACCCACTTTTGCAAAAAACAGGTGAAAAATGGGCTATTTTTTGCAAAAACGGGGGTGTTTTTGCCTTCCCCCAGTCCCCAGAAGCACTCTGCAGGCCTCCCAAACCCTCTGCACACCCCATTTTTTGCAAAAACGGGCCCATTTTCCACCCATTTTTGCAAAAAACGGGGCACGCAGAGGGTTTGGGAGGCCTGCAGAGTGCTCCTGGGGGCCGGGGAGGACAAACACTTTTTTTTCTTACTTACCTCTTCGAAAACTTGGTGCGTCTTATACACCGGTGCATCTTATAGTCCGAAAAATATGGTAGTTACTTTCAAAGACATTATGTTAGAAATGCACTGTTATCAGTATGGCTTAAAATGAAAGAACAACACTACTTGAAAATACCAGTCTGGCTTTCCACAATGGAAGCATTGATACTTCCTAATGTTATTAATATGGAAAAAATTGTAAGATATAAAGATATTTTGAATGAAAAAGGGAAATTAAAAACCAAGCAGGAACTTAGTAGTCAAGGGATGGACATTGCATGGTCACAAATGCAGATACAATCTTGATATGAGAAAGATGCTAAAATGTATGGTTTCAATAAAGAGTTAACAGAATTGGACCAGATATTAATTGGAACGGATGAAAAACTGATAAAGAAAATATATTGTTACTTATTAGGTATTAAACTTAAAATGAGCAAGTAAAGGAGACAATGATTGTTTGGACTAAAAATTTTGGATATGCAATAAAACTAGACAAATGGCAGAAATTGTGGGATAGAAATGTTAAATTGACTATGTCAACTGCATATAAAGAAAATTTGTATAAAATGTTCTATAGATGGCATTTTGCACCAACAAGACAGGCAAAAATCTATAAGGATAGATCTGCTAAATGTTGGAAATGTAATCAAATACCTGGTTCATATTGCCATATGTGGTGGACATGTCCAAAAGCCAAAAAATACTGGATGAAAATACATACTTGGTTGGAAAAAATGATAAAACAGCATATTGACATGAAACCAGAAATATTTTTATTGGGCATTCTGCCGGAAAAATATGACAAAGGAACTATATACTTGATTTTACATGTATTAACTGCAGCTACAATTGTATATGCTCAACAATGAAAGTGTGACGAGATCCTGACAGATGAGAGTGTAATTAAGAAAATATTAGAATGTGCAGAAATGGATAGACTAACGCTTACTATTAAGGACAAAGAAGAAACTGAATACTTTTTGACATGGGACTTACTTTACCAATGGTTAGACAATAAAAATAGAAGTTAGAAATGCAGGGACATAAAAAGGATAAACGTTAAAATGTTAAAAGCTAAATATTATTGTTATTATAGTATCAATGTTATTGCATTTTGATTATGCTTGCCTAAAAACAACTGTACCCGGACAACACACTGTTTGATTGAAATTGAATTTTTACATGTTATTCAAATAAAGTAAATAAAAGATATTAAAAAAAGAAGATATTCACAATTTACAATTTCATTGTCTCTTTTTTTAATAGCAACCTTTCCTTTTGTAAAATAAAAAGTCTTCCCCTCCTGCTCCCCAGCCACCCAACACAACCCAGCACATTTTAGAGACTCTGATTAAAGTGGGAAACTTTCCTGCTGTAAATTGGTGGGTTACATTTTTTAAATATCATGGATATATTATACGATGGATTTTTACAAAATATTTTTTCAGCTGCCCAGAGTCACCTGTGTGTGAGTTGAGTGACTAGATAAATTTGTTTAATTAATAAATATCCACATCTTTGATATCAATGTATATTACTCAGATGATCATTGGGACCTTACCAGGGACAACTGTCCCAAATGCCCCAATCCAAGTAAAATTTCCCAATCCCAGGACAAATCAGAGATTCTTATGCCTCATTATGTTTTCCCTACAATTCAGATGGGGCCTCAATAGGATAATGTAGCATTTGGGGGAAAAGATACAAGCCAAGAGACCAGCCCCAGAGACCAAAATGGAGAAGATCTCCACGGCCACCATGGACTTCCCTTTAGTGCTCAGGTAGGTGGGAAGGAAGGTGATCCAAACACTGCAAAAGACCAGCATGCTAAAAGTAATGAACTTGGCTTCATTAAAGCTGTTGGGCAATTTCCTAGCCAGGAAAGCCACTGTGAAACTCACAAGGGCAAGGAAACCCAGGTAGGCGAGGACAGCATAAAACATTGAAACAGAACCTTCCTGACATTCCAAAATGATCTCTCCAGTCAAGGCATGGAAGTCCATGTTTGGAAATGGCGGAGAGGTTATCAGCCAGGTGGCACAAAGAATTGCTTGGACCAAGGGACAGGCTAAGACAATGGAGCTGGTCAGTGGTTTTCCTAAGAGTTTCCTTGTTTGGTTTCCTGGTTTGGTGGCCATGAAGGCCAGAACCACCATGACAGTTTTTGCCAACACAGAGGAAACTGCAAGGGAAAAGAGAATGGCAAAGGTAATTTGTCGGAAGAGACAGGTGAGCTTTCTGGGTCGCCCAATGAAAAGGAAGGAGCAGAGGAAGCAAAGCAGGAGGGAGACCAGAAGGAGGTAGGTAAGATCTCGGTTGTTGGCCTTGACAATCGGTGTGTCACGATGTTTAAGGAAAAATGCCAGGACTCCCAATGTGATTGCGGAGAGAGAAAGTGTGAGCAAAGCTAAAGCATATCCCAGGGTGTCTTGATAGGCAAGGAAGTGGATCTTCTTAGCAATGCAGTGGTCCTTGTCCTTGTTGGGATATTGGTCTTCTGGGCAGGGGTCACAGCTTGCAGAATCTGAAATCAAGAGTACTTTGCATAGGCTAGTCTGAGACAAGGATGTTTCCACCTTTTGGGATCAAGTTTGTATTTTGCATTGACTCATTCAGATCTCTCTCTCTCTCTCTCTCTCTCTCTCTCTCTCTCTCTCTCTCTATCTATCATCTCTAGTGAAATCTACTTACCTTCCCTACCGTTTCAGAAGTGCACACTCCGCGTATTCGTGTCTGAGTTTTGACCCTCTGTGCATGCGCAGAAGGCTTTGCGCATGTGCAGAGGGTTAAAAACCAGGAAGTGATGACGTCGGGTCAGGTCGGGTGGGCGGAGCCTCGCGCTGCTGCTGCTGCTGCTAACGGTTCTCTGAAACAGCCTCCGCTGCCTGAACCTATACATATTGCAGGGAAGGGCAGGCGGACTGAATTAGATATATCTCCCTTTTCCCCAATAGGTCTTCCTATCTCCTGGGAGACTGATAGCGCTGGCAGAAAAACATACCCTAAATAATGAAAATCAAAGTTTTAACCTTAAGCCCACTGCTTCACGAAAAGTTTGGTATCTGGTTTACCTGGATGTAGTTAGATGTAAGAGTAGGACTAGATAGCCCAGTGGGTAACTCATGAATTGTGCTCTGAAACTACCCTGCATTAAATTGCTGAGGAGCTGGAAAGGTGGCGGGGGGGGGGGTTAGATCCATGAACAGAGGTTCTGCTGAAAAGGGTCTAGGACTTTTCGTCTCCGACTCTTCATTCTCCTCGGGTGTTTCTCCTCGGGCGATTATCCCCTGACTTATCTCCTCAGGTGACACGCCTCCACCCATTTGCCCTGGGCAATAGGTCACCGGCATCTGCGTCCCACACCCTTCAACACGGCTGTTTCACCGAAAGAGGGTCCGTCCTGGGTGTTCCGCCTCCCCAGACAGTTAGCCCCCAACCTATCAGCTAGAAGGGCCTACTCTCCCCCCCACACCAATACAAATCCAGCGAAAGGAGAGAGGAAGTGATATCCTAGCGATCCTTCTGTGTGTGTGTGAGAGAGAGAGAGAGTGAGTGTGTATGTGCGTGTCTGTGAAAAAGGAAAGGAAGGCAGGGTGCAGAGGCCATTTCACTCGACCACAGTGCAGAAAGCAGTTGGTTCCTTTTCTGAATTGGAGACCAGGCTATTGGAAGGGGGAGGGAGGAACACTTGGTTTACTCGGAAGTAAGTTTCACTAAATTCAATGCTACGATCGAAATAATCGCCTAGTATTTCAAATGGAACAGTTGGTTTACTCAGAAGTAAGAATTCTTTATTTTTTTTTTAAATAATTTTTATTGAAGAGTATTAAAAAAGGAACAAACATATAATGTGTATATACATATGTACATAATCACATATATACATAAATACACAAACAAAACTACAAACAAACAACAATAAAAAGAAAAACACAAACCTAACACCACAAATCACAAGACAAATTCCAATTTCATAAAGCAGCCTAACGTATCTTAGATATTACATACATCTTATGTGCATATTATATATTTCTCGTAAGTTAATGTCAATTTATCAATATATCAGTATCACTATTTCAGTTGTCTATGTGCACTCAAAACTCGTGTAACATTTTGTACTTACATAAATAAAAAATGAACAAACATACCTCTATTTTATTTTATTTTTTCCCTTCAACCAGTCATAAAATTTATCCCAAATTCCATAGAAAGCCGTTTCTTCCTTATCCTTTATTCTCATAGTGAGCCTATTCATGTCCGCACATTCCATGATCTTATTTATTATCATTATATTGGATGGGACTGCATCTTTTCTCCCCATTTGGGCATAGATAATCCTTGCTGCTGTCAATATATGGATGACAAAATATTGGTTGTTTTTATTTATTCTAC
>QLTV01002145.1:138746-182283 GCA_003457575.1 Thermophis baileyi
CTTGAATGAAAAAATTAGTAGAGAATTCTGCAACGCCCCAAGACTCTATGTGTACACATATGCCAGGGGTGTCAAATTTGCATCATCACGTTGTCGTGACGTGATGCATCACAACTTTTTCCCCCTTCACTAAAACAGGGATGGGCATGGCCAGTGCATGATGCATCTGGCCTCTAGGCCACAAGTTTGACACCCCTGACACATGCTGTCAATATTAGTATTTCTTTATTATTTCTGTATGAATTTTCTTTGCCACGGTAACGCAACTTGACACTTTTTTTCAAAGATTCTTCATTAAAACAAATAAAAGAACAAAAGTCAACATCCATTTTTTCAAAATCAACCTGTATTACCAAGTTGGGGAGACAGCCTCATTGGGAACAAGTGGCTTTCATGAAAAATAAAAGGGTGGGTGACTCTTGCAGACTCTTTATTAAATTTTTATGTTGCCCTACACAAGGTGACTCTGGGCGGCTAACAAATATATTGTGATCAGTCACATCGGTTGAATATCAGTTGTGAAATGGACAGGTCTCACCCTCTTTTCTTCACTTGTCTGGAATGTTTTTAAATTCTAAGCAAGCCCCAAAGTCAAAATAAAAGTTTCTAATCCCTGCATTAGTCAGAGATTTTTTTTGTTCTTTGTTATGTTTTCTCTGTGATTCTGTTTGGACCTCAGCAGGAAATGGAGCAGTTGGGGGACCAGATACAAGCCAAAAGACCAGCTCCTGGAACAAAAATGCTCACTGGGGACAACTGACATCCATGAAAAGTAAACTAGGGAGTGTTTATTGCTGATCAACAGGTATCCCAAAGATGCTTTTTCAAGAAGCAACAGGACTTTCTTGTTTTTCTTTGAAAATGTTTTGGTACTCATCCAAGAAGCTTCTTCAGCTCTGACTGGATGGTGGGGAATGGAAGGATTTATATTCCTTGCAGACAGCTGGTCATTTGCATCCTTTTAGAGAGTTTTTAAGGACATCTGGAACAGTGGTGGGTTGCTACCGGTTCGCGTGAGCCGGTGGTGGAAATTTGGCCTCGTTCGCCGAACCGGTAGTGATGGCCGGCTTGCCACGCCCATGAACCCGTTCCCCAGTCGCCGCTTCTTGAAAGCGGCTGGCAACGAACCCTCTGCACATGCGCAAAGGCTTCTGCGCATCCGCAGAGGGTCAGTACCTGACGCGCACACTTCCGAACTGGTAGGGAAGGTAAGAGAAACCCACCACTGATCTGGAGGTTTATCTGTGTCCTCAGGGTCACCTGAATAGCGCAAATGGGTGTGGAGTCTTCTTGGAACTGCTGAAAGGACTGTGTTGTAAAGAGGAGATAGATGATGTCATGTCCATCCTCCTCTGCTGAGAGAGGGCTGTTGTCAGGGTTCTGATGGATGCCCTAATTAAATTAAATTTTGACATAGATGGCCTCTTTGACCCCTCTTTCAAACCAAAATGTCCAAAATGTGGGCGCTGCTGTTTTCAAAAGAGTGGCCTTTGTCTTTCTTCTTCCTTCCACTCCCCACCAGCCATTCTCTACAGTTAAGATGGGGCCTCAGTATGATAATGCAGCATTTGGGGGAAAAGGTACAAGCCAAGAGAGCAGCTCCAGAGGCCAAGATGGAGAAGATCTCCACAGCCACCATGGACTTCCCTTTGGTGCTCAGATAGATAGGGAGGAAGGTGATCCAAACACTGCAAAAGAGCAGCATGCTAAAAGTAATGAACTTGGCTTTGTTAAAATTCAATCTCTACCATAAAAAAAGGAATACAAGCAGGAAATTATACGACGTGTCAGAAGACTATGAAAACAAACATATACACATGTACACATTGATATGGCACCTAACTTTTTAAAACACTAAAATAGTAAAATACCTAATTAAAAGGAATAAAATTGAAAATATATTTCTTGAAATAATGAACTTATCTTTAATAGCAAGCTTTCTTTCTACATAGGGAACTGGGCATCAATGTGGACAACTGGAAGGCATAAGATGAAAATGCCGGCATGATTGTTGCTGATAGCAAGTTTAATTTATTCATTTACTTATTCATTTATTCATTTACTTATTCATTTATTTATTCATTTATTCATTTACTTATTCATTCAATCTTTATATCTGTGCACCTCAAACAAGTGACTCTTATTGTAACCAGTTATAGCAGTTGATAAGGCATTATTTAATGGACATGTTCCTGTTTCACAGTCAGCATGTTTTAGAAAACTCATAGGATACCAAACATGCCTCAAAGATAAATTTAAATGTCTCCCATGCATGCATCAGTTAGAGATTTTTGTTCCTTATCATATTTTCCCTACAGTTAAGATGGGGCCTCAGTATGATAATGTAGCATTTGGGGGAAAAGATGCAAGCTAAGAGACCAACCCCAGAGGCCAAAATGGAGAAGATCTCCACGGCCACCATGGATTTCCCTTTGGTGCTCAGATAGGTGGGGAGGAAGGTGATCCAAACGCTGCAAAAGACCAGCATGCTAAAAGTAATAAACTTGGCTTCGTTAAAACTGTCAGGCAATTTCCGAGCCAGAAAAGCCATTGTGAAACTCACGAGGGCCAGAAAACCCAAGTAGGTGAGGACAGCATAAAACATTGAAGCTGAGCCTTCATTACATTCCAAGATGGTTTCTCCAAACAACGAGTGGTAGTCCAAGTTGGGAAATGGGGGAGAGGTTATCAGCCAGGTGGCACAAAGAATTGCTTGGACCAGGGGACAGGCTAAGACAATGGAGTTGGTCAGTGGTTTCCCTAGGAGTTTCCTTGTCTTGTTCCCTGGTTTGGTAGCCATGAAGGCCAGAACCACCATGACAGTTTTTGCCAACACAGAGGAAACCGCAAGGGAAAAGAGAATGGCAAAGGTAGTTTGTCGGAAGAGACAGAGGAGCTTTCTGGGTTGACCAATGAAGAGGAAGGAGCAGAGGAAGCAGAGCAAGAGGGAAACCAAAAGAATGTAGGAGAGATCTCGGTTGTTGGCCTTGACAATCGGTGTATCGCGTTGCTTAAGGAAAATTGCCAAAACGGCCAATGTGATCAGAGAAAGGAAGAGAGCCAGAGATGCTAAAGTGTATCCCAGGGTCTCTTGATAGGAGAGGAAGTGGATCTTCTTGGCAATGCAGTGGTCCTTGTCCTTGTTGGGATATTGGTCTTCTGGGCAAGGGTCACAGCGAGCTGCATCTGGAATGAAGACTCTTTAGTTCAGTATTTTATGGGCATCCACAGTGAGCTTCATCCCTCCCACTTAGGGTCTCAGGTGTGACTTCCATCTATAGGGGCCAACTCAAAAGGAAAGTAGTGGAAGGACCAGGGGTGAAATCCAGTAGGTTCTGACAGGTTCTGGAGAACTGGTAGTGGAAATTTTGAGTAGTTCGGAGAACCGGTAGTGGAAATTTTGAGTAGTTCAGAGAACCGGCAAATACCACCTCTGGCTGGCCCCAGAGTGGGGAAGGAATGGGGATTTTGCAGTATCCTTCCCCTGCCATGCCCACCAATCCATGCCCACCAAGCTACACCACACCCACCAAGCCACGCCCACAGAACCGGTAATAAAAAATTTGGATTTCACCACTGGGAAGGACCCGTGGTCAACTTATGACCCTGAAAAGGGCAAATCATCCTGGTTCAAAGTAAGCCTGGGCAGCATTTGTCAGAGATTGTAATTTCTTCCACTCCAATCTCTGGGCATTTGCATTGTTATTTTGGCTTTTTTGTGAGAGAAAGGTTGGCACTCCCCCCCCCCCTTTATAATGGAAGTTGAAGACGATTGACCTATCAGTCAGGAATCCTGCTTTTTTTTTTTATAAGATGATAACACATGCACGCACGGGCGCACGCGCACACACACACACACACACACATATCTGTAATGGGAGGTGGGAGAGGCAATTCCTCAATTTGAAATCAGTTTCTCCCATCGTTCAGTCAGATTTATTTATTTATTTATTTTTTGCAGGGAGTAAATAGCAGACCTAGGCAGGTTGATCTATATCTCTGACAGGCCTGTATGTTTCCAGGGAGACTGATAGTCCTGACAGAAGCAGCACATGGCAAGTAACACAACTGTCAGGTCCACCGTCGTGTCCTGCCATTCCGCTGGAAGAGGGGGAGAGGAAGCTTGCTGGCATTTTTGCATGCTTTTGCTTTGACTGTAACTGCTTGGGAATTAGGGAGAGGGATTGTCTTCGGAGATGGAGCGGATTCCCTCCCAGCTGGTTCCAGCCTGACTTCAAGGCCATCATGCCCTAAGAGTGAACCGTTATCTGTCTAGCACCTCAGAGTTTCCATAACAATCTTGCGGTATCACATTGGGTGCCGGTGGACTGGTCGGGGGGTTGGGGTGGGTTGGGTTTAGGGAAATGAAAGAATGCTGTGTGCTTTGCGCGGGATTTTTCAGATCTCGCCTTTTCTTTCGTGCAATCACTTTCTCTCAGTAAAAGTTCTTTTGATTCCACTTAATGGATTCAAGAGTCTTGCTTTATTGAGGGATTAGCTGAGGCGGGTCCTTACAACAACATTTGAACACTCAACCACCACTCTGTGTCATTCATTCAGAAAAGTGATCAGGTGTTTGTTTTCCCACTGGTATGTGACAGGAGGACAGGAAACGACAGCAAGAAATATGAAAATTGCTGCCTTGCGTTCACCCTGTGTGAAATTGGGTCAGGAGCCAGTTCTGCCTATCCTCGTTCCTCAGAGATGGGTAATTACACTGGGGATCAGAATAATTTTCATCCGTATTGTGAAGCAGGTTATACCTACCACACATGACCAAGAATCTCTTCATATTTGGGTTTATTCCTTGATCGTGGAAGATCTACATTTGATGTGTACTCTACCTGTCTGATTAGAAATTGTCCCTTCTGGACAAGGGGCACATTGGTAGCAGCAAACCTCCTTGCCTTCTGGGACACTTTTTTTCTCTCCTGCCTGGCACCTCTTCTTGCCACACCTGGCAAAGGGCACCTTCTAAGACAGAAAGGAGAAATGCTTGAGATGGTCTATTCAATGATCATGCATCATTTAATTTCCAAATTAACAGAATAACAGAGTTAGAATGAACCTTGGAGATCTTCTAGTCCAACCCCTTGCTCAGGCAGGAAACCCTGATTCTCCAGTCTCTTATTAAAATCTTCTAATGCTGGAGCACCCACAACTCTTGGCTGCAAGTTGTTTCACTGATTCATTGTTCTAACTGCCACAACGGACCTTCCTTCCTGTTTTCCTTGGCAAATTATTGTGTTCTTCATCCCATATGCTGGGCTTTCTAATGTAATTAGGAAGTGCCACCTTGTGCCATGCAACTGGGAAAGTACTGTCATTGCCACAGTGTGCCAAGAGGCCCCTCAGTCACAGCATGTCAAGCAGAGGTGGTATTCAGCCGGTACGGGCGAACCGGTAGTAGCGACCTGTGGGTGGGCAGGCCCGCCCACCCCGCCCCGGCGCCATGCTGTCCTATTTAGCCACATTTTCTAAGCCACGCACATGCTCGCAAGCTGCAATCACGAGCAAAGCGCATGCGCGGAAGGCCGCACGCTCACACATTTTTGGTGCTGGGCGAACCGGTAGGTAAATTATGTGAAGCCCACCTCTGATGTCAAGCAGACCCAGAGCCTTAATGCACCCAGAAGCTCCAAACATTACAGCATGAAGCCTCAGCAGTCCCAGCCCAGAAGCATGGTACATAGGCCCAGCCGCAGTCCCGCTCTTCACCTGTTGCCATCCAATACTCTATCACCTCTGCTGACCTTCACCATATTTTGCCTCCTGCTGTTGATGATGCATGTCAGGATTAGCCCTTCACAAGGCAGCTGCTAGCTACCCAAGTCCTTATTCCCAAGGTCTCATGAGTAAACCGCCGTGAGCGACTTAGGCAGGCCAGGTGTGTGCATCCTCAGCAGTGGGAGGAAGAAGATGGTGAAGGTCAGCTGGAAGAGGCAGAGCACACTCTGCCTCTGAGCTGCAGCTTTTTCCAAAAGAAAGAATCGTAATGTTCCAACCGAACAGGAATGATCCAGGGAGTTCACTGTTGCCTTCTCAAATTGCACCCTGGGTTCAAACAAGGATTCAACTGGGTCTCAACTAGGATAGAGCCATGGTGCCACATTTGTTAGCATGCAGTATTACAGGGAAACTCTGCATTCTACTGCCAGGAGTTTGATTCTGAACGGCTCCAGGTTGACTCAGCCTTCCAACCTTCCGAGGTCAGTAAAACGAGGACCCAGATTGTTGGGGGCAATAGGCTGACTCTGTAAACCGCTTAGAGAGGGCTGTAAAGCACTATGGTATATAAGTCTAAGTGGGGAGGAAGAAAGGAAGGGAGGGAGGGAGGGAGGGAGGAAGGGAGGAAGGAAGGAAGGAAGGAAGGAAGGAAGGAAGGAAGGAAGGAAGGAAGGAAGGAAGGAAGGAAGGAAGGAAGGAAGGAAGGAAGGAAGAGCTGTGGTGGCTCAGTGACTAGAATGCAGCATTGCAGCCTGACTCTGCCTATTGCCAGCAGTTCGATCCTGACTGACTCAAGGTTGACTCAACCTTCCATTCCATTCTTCCCAGGTTGATAAATGAGGACCCAGATTGTTGAGAGCAACAGGCTGACACTGCAAACCACTTAGAGAGGGCTGTAAAGCATTATGAAGTGGTATTTAAGTCTAAGTGTTATTGCTAGTGCTTTTTTTTATCCTAATCCCAACACTCCTTGGCACAAATGGCACAAATCACACTTGAATCCATTTCATGAAAAGATCTTTCATCACTTGTCTGTCAATTTTTCTGGTTCAATCCATCCTTTTTTTCCCCCAATGACAAGGAAATTCTGCATTGCTAGGAGAGAATGAATCATTTCCTGAATTCATAACATTTCCTTCTAGCCTACCTTTCTGGCCCAGGTGATTGCACCAGAGTTGATGGTAAAATCCTGGCCTGGGGGAAGCCCGGGATTTTTTTGCCCGACTTTCACAGGGACAAAAGACTGATTGCAGAGGAAAAGCCAGTTCAGAAGATCATACTGAGCTGTTCCGAGTCCATTTTCTGAGATTGTGACTTCATTTCCAGTGCTGTCATTGAATTGGACATTTTTCAAATAGGCAAGAAGCTGAAAGAAAAAAATAGATTTTTAGCAGCTGGGGTGATTGGAAATGAGAAACCATGGCTTCTAGCATTCTATGGTGACCATCATTTTAGCAGATAATTGCAAGCCTCTGAATCTAGACTTTTTTTTTGTCTGTACAGATTTATTTATTTTTATTTATTTATTTATTTGTTTGTCAAACATGTACAAGATAGCAGGTATAGGTATAAACATAAACATAATCAAAGTGAATACAGATAGATGAGGACAATAGGACAGTAGGACAGGGACGGTAGGCATGCTGGTGCGCTTATGCACGCCCCTTACAGACCTCTTAGGAATGGGGTGAGGTCGACAGTAGACAGTCTAAGGTTAAAGTTTCAGGAGCAGCGTCAAATCGCAGGAATGTATCGTGGGGTATGAGAGAGTGACCCCCCCCCATTGCAAAAAGATTCTATTATGGGGTGTTTGTATCATGGTTTCTTCATCTAATTCCAATAGAATAATTCTTACAAAGGTTTTCATGCAAAATTCCAAATATTAGTGTTTATCTTAGCTGCTGTAATTCTTGGAATCCGCATCCAGTTTTGGTCACCACATTACAAAAAAGATGTTGAGACTTTGGAAAAAGTGCAAAGAAGAGCAACTAAGATGATTGATGGCCTGGAGACTAAAATCCTGAACGGTTGCAGGATTTGGGTTTGGTTAGTCTAGAGAAAAGAAGAATTAGGGTTGACATCAGCGGTGGGTTGCTCCCGGTTCGGACCGGTTCTTAAAACCGGTAGCGCCGGTGGTGGGAGGCTCTACCCACCTACCCGGGACGCTTCTGCGCATGCGCAGAAGTGTTGTGCGTGCATGCGTAAGGGTGCGCGTGAACCGGTAGCAAAATCATTTAGAACCCACCACTGGTTGACATGATAGCAGTATTCCAGTATTTGAGGGGCTGCCACAAAGAAGAGGGCAGGACAAGAAACAATGGATGGAAACTAATCAAGGAGAGAACCAACCTGGAATTAAGGAGAAACTTCCTAACAGTGAGGACAATTAACCAGTGAAACAGCTTGCCTTGAGAAATCGTGGGCGCTCCATCACTGGAGGCTTTTAAGAAAAGCCTAGAGACAATCACTTATCTGAAATGGTATAGGTTCTCCTGCTTGATCAGGGGGCAGGACTAGAAAACCTCCAATGTCCCTTCCAGTTCTGTCCTGTCCTGTCCTGTCCTGTCCTATCCTATCCTATCCTATCCTATCCTATCCTATCCTATCCTATCCTATCCTATCCTATCCTATCCTATCCTATCCTATCCTATCCTATCCTATCCTCCCCCCCTTTCCCCCGGAAAGTAATGGGGGGGGCTTATTTTTTGGGGGGGGGCTTATTTCAACGCATGTCCCGAAAAGCCCTGTTGGGCTTATTATCGGGACATGTCTGATTTTCGGGGAAACACGGTACTTGCTAAAATAGAACAATATGGATTTGACAGCATCACCGCCAGATGTATTAGTAACTGGCTGACCAACTTCAGTGTATCTGCATCTATATGGAGGGATGTATGTAGTGGCTGAAGGCTCTGTCTTAGGCCAAGTATTCTTCAATACCTTCATAATTGATTTACTTGAAGAGCTGTGGTAGTGCAGTGGTTAGAAAGCAGTATTGCAGGCTAACTCTGCCCATAGTCTGGAGTTTGATCTTGACAAGCTCAAGATTGAGTCAGCCTTCCATCTTTCCATGGTTGGTAAAATGAGGACCCAGATGGTTGGGGACAATATGATGACAATGTAAACCACTCAGGGAGTGTTGTAAAGCACTATGGAGCGGTATGTAAGCTGAATGCTATTGCTAAAAAAGGAATTCATCAAATTTGCAGATGACACCAAGCTGGCAGAAATTGCCAACACTCCAAAAGATAGAATCAAGATACAGAGGGATCTTGATAGACTTGACCACTGGGCCCTATCTAACAAAATGAAATTCAGGGGTTAGAAAAGTAAGGTTCTACACTTAGGCAAGAAAAAAAACAAATGCACAAATATAGAATAGATGATACTTTGCTCAAAAGATATGAGAGTCCTAGTGGACAATTATTAAATATGAGCCAAGAAACATAACTGGTACTAGGCTACATTAACAGAGGGATAGAATCACGTGAAATAATAGTAGCACTCTATAACAGGGGTGTCAAACTTGATTTCATTGAGGGCCGCATCAGAGTTGTATTTGACCTCGGGGGGCTGGGGTGGGGGTGGCCAAGGTGGGGGTGGCCAGCTCGACGTCCCTTGTGTTGGGGGCACCTGTGGTGGCCTGACTCCTCTGCCAGCGAAAGTGGGCTCCTGAGCTCCGTTTTTCGCTGCAACAGCCTCCTGCAACCCTCTGCCAGTGAAAATGGAGCTCAGGAGGGCTGCACAGAGCTCCGTTTTTGCTGGCAGAGGCACCGAGGGCCGGTCCTTTGCATTTTCTAGGGCAGCCCCACGGGCCAGATCTAAGCACCCTGCATGCCGGATCTGGCCCCCGGGCCTTGAGTTTGACACCCCTGCTCTATAATGTCTTGGTAAGACTACATTTGGAATATTACATCCAGTTCTGGTTGCCATGATATAAACTGATGTTGAGACTCTAGAAAGAGTGCAGAGAAGAGCAACAAAGATGATTAGGCAGCTGGAGGCTAAAACATACGAAGAACGGTTGCAGGAATTGATCATATATAATTTAGTGAAAAGGACTAGGGGTGACATGATAGCATTCCAATATGTAAAGGGCTGCCCCAAAGAAGAGGGGCTCAACCTATTCACCAAAGTACCTGAAGGCAAGACAAGAAGCAATGGATGGAAACTAATCAAGGAGAGAAGCAACCTAGAACTAAGGATAAATTTCCTGACAGTTAGAACAATTAATCAGTGGAATGACTTGCCTCCAGATGTTGTGGGTGCCCCATCACTGAAGGTTTTTGTTATGTTCTAACTGTTTAAACTATGTTGCATGGTTCCAACCAGGTCCAGCGTTTGAGCGGGAAAAAGCTCAAACGCTATTGGCTGGTCTGTCTGACAGCTCCCTATAAAAGGGCAAGCTGTCAGACTGCTCTTTGCTGGTTGCTGATACAAGAGCTGAAATAAAGAGCTGCTTGGAAGTCTGTCTCCTGTCATCTCTACCCACTATCTAACAGTTTTTAAGAAGAGACTGGACAGTCACTTGTCTGAAATGGTATAGGTTTTCTTCCTTGAGCAGGGGGTTGGACTAGAAGATCTCCAAGATACCTTCCAACTCTTTTATTCTGATACTCAAAAGGTACTGAATGTAGCATCTGTGTCTGGTCATCTGCCATGCAGAGTCTCTGACTTACATATGACATAGTCAAAGTGAAAGCAACAGCTGGACTGCTTTTGTCCCTCCACAAAAGAAGCAACCCAGGTTAAGCCTTGATTAATGTCAGAGCAGGAGGAGGTCTTTAAACCATTTTGCACAAGAGCCCTTCTTGTGTGAGATGAGATTCACGGAGGCTCCTTTCAACCAGCAAACTAAGCAGCACAACCTAATCTGATCTGATCTGACCTAAGTGTAGCCCACAAAATTATATGCTACAATGTCCTACCTGTCAATGACTACTTCAGCTTCAACCGAAACAATACACGAGCACACAATAGATACAAACTTAATGTAAACCGCTCCAAACTCGACTGCAGAAAATTCGACTTCAGCAACAGAGTGATCAATGCCTGGAATTCACTACCTGACTCTGTGGTTTCTTCCCCAAATCAATATTTATACTTTACCTGTAATCATATACATACTTGACAAAATAAATAAATAAAATAAAATAAAAATAAAAACAACAAATACTGTACTAAACAGACGGTCTGTTCTCACACAGGAT
This sequence comes from Thermophis baileyi, assembly GCA_003457575.1. Lineage (NCBI taxonomy): Eukaryota > Metazoa > Chordata > Lepidosauria > Squamata > Dipsadidae > Thermophis > Thermophis baileyi. The sequence continues at coordinate 149,684 of QLTV01002145.1, forward strand.
GCTAAGTCATTAAAAATAAAGCAAGTTAAAATGACAAGTGTCTTGTTAGAGATTGGATTCAGGTTACAATCTGAAAGAAACTTTGGTGGTTCTGCAAAAGTGGCCAGGAGGACATTTTACTAACCTGTTGAAACAACACCAGGCACCACTTTGTCATCTTGCTCTGGGTTGACACCTCCTTCCTGGAATGTTTGATCCCCTGAAACTCAAGCAACTATTGAAGGCCTTGTAAGATGAACTTTCCATTCTGGAACTTACTGACAATTTGTACGTTACCCTTCCCTTTTTTTAAAAAATCAAATCATCATACTTATTTTATTGTAATTTAATAATTGCTGATTTAGATTATTTTCAAATGTAGTGAGACGGGTGGCATGGAAATATTTAAACATCCATGAGAACTTCTAAAAATAAACCTGGATAGAAAAAGTCTCAGAATTACCTGCCATGACGGTATATGGGAGATCCACTTTCCAAGCCTCATCATGGCTGGTCGTGTTGTTGATCCATGCATTTCGTGCAGTGCGTGTGCCACAGCATAAACGGCAGTGTAGATATTGTAACTTTCACCTGTCATGCTCGCTTCAAACATGTAAGAAGGCAGACTCTGCAAACTCTCCTTTCCGGTACATTGTTTTTCCCCCTTTTCAAGGATCACTCCTGGTTTGTGGAACTTGCAGTCAAAGAGCCTTTCCCACCATATAGGGAGAAAGACGTCTCCTTGGGGGTTCAAGGGGTCTAAAGACAGGAGTAATTGCCTGAATTCAGGGACATCCTGGCTGTGGTCCTTGAAATGCAAAGCTCCATGGAAGGGCTTTAGAAATTCCAAAGCCTTGGGAGATGCACTGATTTCCCAATGGGAAGTCAGGATCCAAACAGTTCTAAATGGAATCCTAATGAGTTGTCCAAAATACTGAAGAGAGGCATATATAGTTTTAATAGACTTGGGTTCTCCAAACAAGATAATCACTTCAGCTTTAAACCAAGTTATGATGAAAGGAAGCAATTTCATCGCTGCAACAGCAACATGTTCAGATTTGAACAACTGAGTGAAGACAAGGCAGATTTCCTTCTCCTTCAGCATGGGCATTAGAGTTGAGGTGAAACGTTCTCCATCATCACTTTGAGGGGCTATAAGCCCAACCCAGTTCCACTGGAAGTGCAGGAGCAGCTGTATTAAACCCTCATACTGAGGAAACACCTTGTGATTGATCCGGGAAAAGGAAGGAAAGACAATTCTGTCTGCCTGAGTGAACTTGAGGAAATCAAACCCAAGCTGTAGAAAGGGAGAGTCTAGTTTTACGAATGAATTTTTCATGAAAAGGTCATAGTTTATGATGAGTTTAAGGCTTACCATCCTGTGGCTTATTTTTTTAAATTCACTTTGAGTGGCGTGAGAGGCTTCAAACAAACTGAAGACCAGGCAGCTAAATGCTTTTCCTTTGCAATGTAGAAACAAGTTGGGTTAACTCTACAAAGTACACTCTTCTAATGTGCTAATACATATGTTTCTATTTATCTGTGCCTAATGATGTGTTTATAAATGACAATGTTATAAGTGACAATATCAAAGCAAGTTACAAGATGCCCTTTCACTCTGGGTTCTTTCAACTGCCCACTTTTTCTAACCGTAAAGGTTGCATGACCACCATTCCTTCCTCTTGCTCACTTTCAAGAATTGGGAAATCTGGTCCTGTTTCCAGGGCTTAATCTCCTTTTAACTTACACTTCATCCTACACTATCCTCTCCCTGTCAGGTCCCACAGGTCCCTGTCAGGAAGCTGCCATTCTGGTGGGGAAGGGGCCTGGAGGCATTCCTCAGTTTATGACCTTCTTCCTGGTACCTGTCTAGCCTGTACTTTGATTTACCTTCCTGGGAATGTAAGGGGGGGGAGGGCCATCTGTTTTGTCTCAGCTCTGGAGCCTCCAGCAAGCAGCAGCTAAGAACAACTTCTTATCACCTTCTCAACCTGCGTTTCTCAAAACATCTTTGCACCTGCAGATTGGCTTATTCAACTCTGGACTGAGGGGAGGGGTCTCTGTTTTAATCTAATGGAATTGTGCAGGACTCCTCAGATCCTGCTTTCTTTATCTTGCTATCACTTTCCTTTCAATAAAAGCTTCCTTTTGAAATGCTAAATGTTTCAAGAGTTCTACTTTCTTGAGCTGAGAGGCAAGGCCTTACACTACTTTTCGGTCTGGATACATCACTAGGCTCTGCTTAACTTTGACTCAGCCTTGTGATTTCCCCTTTTACTGAGCTGCTTCTGCAGCCCTTAGTTCATTGTGACCAGATGGCTGTAGCTGGTCTTCATATTTGGAAGGCTTGTGGGGCTGTAAGACTCCTTAATCACCTTAATCAGCTGTGGAAGTTTCAGAGTCCCCTTGCTGTCTCCACCAAACTGTGTTAGATACATCTCCTGCTTCTTCAGTGTCCCTTCTCTCTTCCACCCATCCCCTATAACCTTCCAAGTTTCTCTTTTACTGTATCTCCTTGTGCTGCAGCTGGGATCCTTTGCTCTCTTAAAGTCCCAAGGAACACAATCCACAAGGAAGGAAAACTCACATCAGCAGCCTCCAGTCTTTCCTTCCAGACATGGCAAATATAAGCTTCCTTTTCCTTAGAGATACAGATGGATCTTGGCAGACTTGAACACTGAGCCCTATCTATCAAAATGAAATTCAATGGTGAGAGAAGTAAGGTTCTATTTTTAGGAAAGAAAAACCAAAATGCACTAATATAGAATATGTGGTACCTGGCTCAATAGTAGTAACTTCAGAAGGGATCTTGGAAACCTAGTGGACAATGACTTAAACATGAGCCAGCAGTGTGCTGCAGCTGTCAAAAAAGCCAACAAAACCCTAGACTGCATTAACAGAGGGATAGAATCAAGATCACTTGAAGGATTGGGGCACTTTATAAAGCCTTGGTAAGACCACACTTGGAATATTACACCCGGTGTTGCTTGCTAAGTTATAAAAAAGATGTTCAGACTCTGGAAAGAGTGCAGAGAAGAGCAACAAAATGATTAGGGAACTGGAGGCTAAAACATATGAAGACCAGTTGTAGGAATTAAACTATGTCTAGTTTAATGAAAAGAAGGACTAGGGGAGACATGATAGCAGTGTTCCAGTATCTCAGGGGCTGCCACAAAGAAGAGGGGGTCAAGCTATTCTCAAGGCAGAACAAGAAGTAATGAATGGAAACTAATTAAGGAGGGAACCAATCTAGAACTAAAGAGGGATTTCCTGACAGTACAATTAATCAGTAAAATGACTTGCCTCCAAAAGCTGTAGGTGCTCCAACATTGGAGGTTTTTAAGCAGAGACTAGACAACCATTTTTCTGAAATGGTAGAGGGTTTCCTGATTGAGCAGGTGGGTTGGATTAAAAGACCCTGCAAGGTCCCTTCCAACTTTGTTGTTCTGTTAATATTCTATTATGAAAAGCACCACTGACATAGCAGCGGTGGGTTGCTCCCGGCTCGGCCCGGTTCAGCGAACTGGTAGCAGCAGCGGGGGAGGCTCCGCCCACCCGCTCAGGACGCTTCTGTGCATGCGCAGAAGCATCGCGCGCACGCACGAGCACGCACACGAACCAGTAGCAATGGGATTAAAACCCACTATTGTGACATAGTTTGCCTGGCTCTGGCATGTGAGAAACCAAGAAAACAAACCATCCCCCTGATTCACACAATAAACCAGACTGAAGCATGGTTACATTTACAAAGAATAAATTAGGTAAGGGATTCATCCAGGAAAGCATTTCAGAAATGCTTTATCATTTGTTGCCTTGTGATGGGGATATAAAGAAATATATCCTGACGCATAATATATAAAAATACATTGAACTCTTGCATGAGTTCAACAAAAGATGGCCTCCCGATTGCCCCAAAGTAACTTCAGCTTCATCTTTGACTTCTTTTTATGCTTCTGTTCTGTGTCTGCTCCATACTGGTACCCTGTGGAACCCCCTTACCTGTGGGACCTTGAAGATGCTGAAGATGGAGGCCATCTGCCTTGAGTACTGGGAGCTGAGATCTCCGATGACAGAGAGTAGAGGGTCCTGCCTGTCACATTTGTAATTTGGAACCATTCGGCCTCGTGTAGACAGCAGAGAGAGGCTGTTCCAGGAAACCCTCCTAACAGTCTCTTTATTGTCATAAATATGGAAGCCGAGTGTGATGTTGGGCAGCAGAACCAAATCCTTGTTGATTTTTGTTACTGCAAGTACCAAGGCCCGGAACAGCTGATAATTCTTGAATGTAACACTATAAAGAGAAAACATTTGGGAATATTACAGGGAACCTTTTGTATGCTGATGGAGTTTGCTTTTCCTGAGTGTGTTTGTGTGTGTGTGTGTGTGTGTGTGAGTGAGTGTGTGTGTGTGTGTGTGTGTGTTCTCCTGGACTTTGAAGTGGTGAATCCATTTGTTGTGAGCCTTTGGACAAAAAAAAATGTGATTAAGGAGATTATGTGGATGGCACTGCCCTGAAATCATGGGCAGTGTAGAGAAGGGTTCAAAAGTACCACATCTGCAACTCTAAACAGCCGTGCCTCATCCATGGGAGAAATATCTAAGGAAGCTTTAGCAGTTTGCTCTCTTGGCTCTGGGAACCACTGCTATTCACAAGACTCCACTGGAGGCTACAAGATAGATTTGCAAAAGGTCATTACAGAAGACCATTAATTATTCTAAAACAGTTTGCTCTTTTTGGTACACCTAAACACTGTAAATGAATCATCCTTTTGGGTTTTCCACCATGACTTTCTGTCCAAATTAATGTTATAAGTCAACTTCTTCACTAACACCACAGTTTCTAACAGGTACCCCTTCCTCACTTTTTATGATTTTTATCATCTTCCTGATAAAACTGCAACATGGTAGTCCATTTTATAAGAAATAGTTCTTTATCTTGGAAAGCACCAAAGCTGCTGAACTTCAGCAGAATTTGCAAACATCACCAGAAGAAGAATTTCTGAAAGGACTCCCTGAATCCCAAACAATCCTCTAACACCATTCCCTCCCAAGTGAAATGTACCTGCTTGTAGTTAGCGTCTTTGATGGCTCACAGTCAAATTTCAACTCTACAATGTCATACATCTTTTTCAGGAGCAAATTCCCCCCAATAATGAGATCACCAGGCCCGTAGTGGTCCTCCACAGTTCGCAACGGGTTCCTAGGTACACATACAGTTTGCATTTCATTGTGAGTTGTTGAAGGCAGGAGCCAAAAGAGAAGCAGGAGGAGGGGCAGCCCATTCATTGTTTTCACCTTCCTCCATTGACCAAAAATCAATGCTTATTGAGAAGCTGAACTTCAGCTGCCTCCCGCACAATCTCACCAGGGCTTTAGCACAGAAGAAGCAGACTTGGGTGGCCTTGGGGGCAAATTAATATCAAGTGTGCTTTCTCTTATCTGGCTTGTGACAGAAGAAAACATTGAGGCCAGTTAAGATTCGTTGATTGCAAGAAATTACTTCTTTGCCAAACAACCTAAGGTGATATGTCCAGCTGCCCTTGGGAGGGCTCAGACCTTACTTCATTTAAGCAGGTTTTGTCTTGAAAGACTTTTGTGGGTAGAAATCTATGGAGGATACAAGAAGAATTACCGTTCTTCTGATAATTGCAAGGCTGACTGCCATCCTACCCATTTAGTAATAGTTTCTCTTCGTACACCAGAAGGGAAAAACCTGTTTGTGTCTTTAGTTGTTGATCCAAGGAGCAGATGGACCTGAGGGCCAAGGTGCAGGTGGCACTTGGTCTACCTGAAACTGAGCACCTGCATCCAAGATGGAGTCTGGCCTGTGCCACAGTTTGTTCAGATAGAGCAGGGCTGTCAAACTTGCTGTCCATGGGCCGGATGCGTCACGCGCTGGCCATGCCCACGCCCACTTTAGTGAAGGGAAAAAAACTCCCAATACATCACATGACACCACTGTGATGATGCAAGTTTGACACCCCTGAGATCGTGGGAGGGCTAAGCATGGTGATCAGCTGTAGCCTTGTAAAGAGTGATCAATAATGCAAGTGTGTTTCTTGAAGAAATTGATTATTTTTTCCTGCTTGGTTAGGGATGATCTAGAAGCTCATTTCTCCTGTGCCACTTAAAAACAGAGAGATGAAGGCTAACTTAAACTGTGTTGCCTAACAACTGGTTAGAGCCCAGGAAATTTGTCCGCTGTCACTTGGTAGGGGAAGAATACCATCAAGCACAATATTCTTCTAGCCTTGTTGCATAGAGCGAGATGGAGGACATGGTGCAATATAGCTCTCCTTTTTCTCTACCTCTGATTCCAATCAGTGAATATTGAACCTGAAACACGATTTGGGAGATTCCCCAAGGCAGAGCTTGAAGACTCTTCTTGGATGAGAAGCGAAACTTCTTCAAAGAAAAAACCAGAAAGTTCAGTTGCCTCTTGAAAAAGCATCTTTGGGACAACCCTGACCTGGATGACTAAGAATCTCCATAGACATTCCCCAAGTCTAGGTTCCTCTCTTTCCTTTTAATTTAATTTTTACATGTAGCCATTGTGTAGATCCTGTTTTGGTTTGAGGTCAGCTATCATGACTATGTTGCTAACTAGTACGTGTTTGTTTTTCTTTTTTTTTCCTTTTCTAATTTTAACCTGTTTTATATTTATAATAGTTTTGATATTTGCCTTATGTTTGTTGCAAATGACAACATATGTATGTCAGGCTCCAAGTAATGCATCCAATACATTTGTATTGAACTCCGAGGCATTGCTTTTCCTCAAAGAACAAATTTATTTAGATACACCATTTTGGCACTACTGGTGAAAAGCCAGTACTAAAGTTTCCGGGCTTTTCACTCCAATATAAGTTTCAGTTTCTCAAGTTTCCAAAACAACTCTCACATTGTCCAACCAAGATGAGAGCTGGTTGCTCGGTGACATATCTCCTCCTTCTCCTCCTCCGGTCAGCCAGACGTTGGAATGTGGTTGACTCACCAGCTAGGAATGCTGTTTTGACTGAAGGCTCCATCCCCCTCCAGCTCCAAACTGTATCAAACTGAATTCATGCCAGAATGCCCAAGGATACAAACAATCTCACACCCCAATCAAATTCAGGCTTGACAATGTACACAGAAGTACACTGTTGGGGAATTGCCAGCTTGGCTGGAGGGAGGGGTCAAGGGAGGGCTGGGCTTGGAGTCATTATTCTGCCAAAATCATGACTTCCCCCAGAATCCATGAAATCTTATCTGGTCTTTCCCAGAGGAAGGCAAGCAGGGTGGTGAGATTCTTGTAACATAGGTGATAAACAATAAAGTTCAGCTATTCACAAGTGGTTCTGGTTACTTGCGCCTGATATTAATCTCACCAGATTCATCTCTCATACTCCAAGGGAAGTAAAAATAATACCCAGATGGCTACAGACCCACAGGCAAAACTGTGAAGCTTGCCCAGGACACGGTGGAAGCCTTGGTCCAGCATCTGCAGGAGATGGAAAAAAGAAACCTGACATTCACGGTACTTGTTGTTCAGCAACAAGCGCTGAACATTCAGCAGCTAGTCTCTTATGTACTGTTTATTATATCATGATACATAAATTTATACACCTATTGTTAGAAACTGTGTTTTTTTTCCCAGATGCTCACTTGGGAACACAGGTTATGGGGCTGTCTGACAGAGGTTTCTTTTTATTTCTTCACTCCATTTCTCTGTCAATCACAACTATCTTGGTGTTTGATATATTAATTTTCAAATATATATTCATGATGGGTGTGTATATCACATCTTGATGTTGAGACTCTAGAAAAAGTGCAGAGAAGAGCAACAAAGATGATTAGGGGACTGGAGGCTAAAACATATGAAGAACGGTTGCAGGAACTGGGTATGTGTAGTCTAAGTGAAAAGAAGGACTAGGGGAGACATTAGCAGGGTTCCAATATCTCAGGGGCTGCCACAAAGAAGAGGGAGTCAAGCTATTCTCCAAAGCACCTGAGGGTAGGACAAGAAGCAATGGGTGGAAACTAATCAAGGAGAGAAGCAACTTAGAACTAAGGAGAAATTTCCTGACAGTTAGAACAATCAACCAATGGAACAGCTTGCCTTTGGAAGTTGTGGGAGCTTCATCACTTCCGGAAAGGCCTCTGCAGCCGATAACAGAGCTATGACTCAATCCGGAGCCCATTTCTCAGCTGCAGAGGGCTTTCCGGAAGGCCTCTGATGGCGAAATGGAGGCTGGGAGTGACGGTGCGAGCGTCGGCAAGTAGCCGCAGAAGAAATGGACCGGCAGCAGGCTCCTGCTGGGCGGGGCTGTCAGTGCCGCCAACGCGTGGTGAATCAGTAATTAAACATCCCCTGAAAATAAGACCTGGTGCCTTTTTTGGCGGCAAAAAAAATATATAAGACCAGGTCTTATTTTTGGGAAAACACAAAGAGAGAGAAGATTGAAAGAAGACCTGAGTGAAAACACTGTTGAATATTAATAGTAGTATAGTAGCAATGGTATATGAGTAATAGACCATTAGAGTAATATAATATAACACAGAGGTAATAGTAATATATTATCAATAGTAGTAGAAATATAAGACAATATACATGGAAAGAACTCACAGATTTATGTTTCTATCTTTCACTTTTGTATCTTGGATAATTTTTTCAAAGTGAAACATCTCCCCAACCCTTATAAGGGTATATAAACATCTGTCTGTCCAGGGCCCAGTCCTTTTGTGGATCTTTTGAGTCCAGGACAATCTAATCAGGTACAGTTTAAAATAGAACTCATAACAAGCTCCAGTGATTTTCTATCCTTAGTTCTGGATGGGATCACAGTAGCTGAGATGAAACTGATGTGCAGTTTGGCTGATTTCATTAAAAAATAAAGACTGGAGAAAGTGGGTCTGGATGTCCAATCTGCGATCCTGGAGAGAAAAAAATATGGTTGGCACTAGTAGAAGTCACAGACATTCTCCTTATTGGATGATCAATCCTCCCAGCTTGTGATGGGAACTGTTAGCAGCATCTTACATTAAATGGTAAGGATTTCAGCTCAGTTGCTCAAGATTTAAAAAAAAAACTGCAAATGAGAGAAAATTTAAGGCAACATTACAAAGCACAATAATTAAAGGTTGATCTTTACAGGATAAAAGGGAGGGAGGTATAAGGCTAAGCAAAGTTCTTTCTGGTTAAAGTATTTGTATGTTTGAATAAAATTGAAAGGCTTCCTGCAGACCTTTCTAAGTAGGTGGCAGAGTTAGAATGTGCTTGTTATGTCTGGACATAGTTGTCAACCTGCAAAACAACTTCAACCAAAGCCATGCTTGCTTCTGCTTGGTTTCTTGGTTGCCATTCAAGGGGGGACGGGGGAACCTTAGGAATGTGGTGCCTCAGCTGGCTAGTCATAACATCTACCAGCCTGCGTGTGAACCATGGTCATGTCAATAGACACCTGTCAAAGCCAGGTGGGAACCTATGACTGGACTGATTGGCCCTTGTGACCTGAGAGACCTGGGTGGGTGGGGGGAATCCTAGTCTTTTAACTATTCCTATGCATGGGAATAATTTAGAGCTAGTTTCACCCTTCTAAGTGCCAATATGATGTACTCATTAAAGGGTTTCTTAAACCTGAACAACATGTCAGAGTCCTGACTTCCCAGAGTTCATTACTCGGAACTATGACAATAGTTGGAGTGGAAACGTCTATATTATCCTGTACAGATGTGACTATAGGTTTTCTTGCTTTCCTACTTAATCTTCCTCATGAGGTGACTTCTATTGTTCAGATCTGGCCTCAGTACTATAACGTAGCATTTGGGGAGAAAGATACAAGTCAGCAGACCAGCCGCAGAGGCCAAGATGGAGAAGATCTCCACGGCCACCATGGACTTCCCTTTGGTGCTCAGATAGGTGGGGAGAAAGGAGACCCAAACGCTACAGAAGACCAGCATGCTAAAAGTAATGAATTTGGCTTCATTAAAGCTGTCGGGCAGCTTCCTGGCCAGAAAAGCCACCATGAAGCTAATGACACTCAGGAAACCCATGTAGCCCAGAACAGCATAAAACATGGCGGCTGAACCTTCATCGCATTCCATCACGATTTCTCCCTTCACAGAATGAAAGTCCAAATTAGTAAATGGGGGAGAGATAGCCAGCCAGGAGACACAAAGACCTGTTTGCACAAGGGGACAAGCCAAGACTAAGATCAGTTGCTTCCCCAATAATTTTCTTGCCCTGTTTCCTGGCTTAGTAGCCATGAAGGCCAGAACTACAGTCAGAGTTTTTGCCAACACAGATGAAATGGCAGTGGAGAAGACGATGCCAAAAGTGGTTTGTCGGAGGAGACAGGTGAGGTTCCTTGGCTGCCCAATGAAGAGGAAGGAGCAGAGGAAGCAGAGCAGAAGGGAGACCAGGAGGATGTAGGTGAGATTGCGGTTGTTGGCCTTGACAATCGGCGTGTTGCAGTGTTTGATGAAGGCTGCCAACACGAGGATTGTGATCAAAGAGAAGAGAAGAGCTAGACAAACTAATGTGAAGCCGAGTGTATCCTCATAGGAGAGAAAGTTCATGGTCTTGGGAATGCACAGGATGTGGTTCTTGTTTGGCTGTTGGTCTTCTGGGCAAGAGGTACATTGGGCCGCATCTGGAAGAACAGGCACCAACTGACATTAGATAGAGAACCCGGGATTATCTTTGAGGGGAATTGTTTTCTCAGTGAAGGAAGTGAAATGCCCCATACGCCCCATACGCCCCACCTCTTTACTTCTGCTATACACACACACAGAAGGATCCCATGGAATCAACCTCAGAAGATGTGATAGCACCTATCAACCTCTCATGGGGAATTAATTACTTTATTATATTTATCACATTTTGAAATTCCCATCCCCCACAGTGAGGGACTCTGAGCAGTGTTCAATAAAATATTAAAACATATAAAAAGTATATTACAATTAAAACTGCTTGTCAGGGCTCCAAGTAACACCCCCAAGGAAAGAAAACTCTGAGGCTTGAGGTTCCTCAAAGTTCCAATTTATTAGAGATGTGATATTGGCACATCTGGGAAAACCCGAATCTGAAAGCTTCCAGGTTTTCCCCACCCAAAAGAAAGTCCAAGTCCCTGCCCAACACCCACATGTCCATCACATCGTCCAATCAATGCACCGTCCCAACTGGAGATGCCTCCAGTTACACCCCTCCAGGTGCAGGGCAGAGTGACCTTGACTCTCGGAGAAAGGAATGTTATTTTGACTATATCTCCCCACTCACACAATCCCCCCTCCCAGTTTCCCACAGCACTAAATGTGGCAGGCCTGAAGATCCAAGGCTCAAGATGGCTTCCAGGCCTGACACTGCTGCTAACAATATAAAGAAAGATCATTCAACGGACCACTCTTAAAAGTTCTGAATGGCTTTCATGTTGTTTTGCTCAACTGATTTGCCACCTCATATTCTCTCTCACTCCTCCCCAGGCAGCCACGCCAGACCTCCTCATTCCTGCTTGAGGGTCTACTTGAGCAACTTGCCTGTTTCATTAGAAATGGTCCCTTCCGGGCAAGAAGCACATCCGTAGCAACAAGAGCGCTTCCCCTCTGCAACTTTCCTGGCTTGTCCTGGGAGGCAGCGCTTCACACATCGGGAGAAAGGCTTTGTCTGAAAGGAGAGTGAGATTAGCTTTGAGATGGAGAGGTTAGAAATGTTCAGCTTGGTTTCAGGGTCTGCATAAAAGCAGCCCCTCTTCTTCTTTCCCCGAATATAATTTTCATCACAACAACCTGGTCCTTCCTCTCAGCTTTTCTGAACCCTGGAAACAACATCTACTCCCCACCTGGTTGGCCCACACAATGGCATCGGGGTTGATGCTGAAACCTTCAGCTGAAGGAGCCTCCGGATTGACCCATCCGACTTTCTGTCGAAGGATTGTCATATTTGCAAAGACAACCCAGTTTAGGATGTCAAATCCTGCATATTTCATTCCAGTTTCTGAAAAGGAGACTTCATCCCCAGCAGTGTTGTTGAAAAGGATGTTTTTCAAGAAAGCATTCATCTGGAATTACAAAACAATCAAACAAACGAAGTCCATGAAAGTGAAGAGACATTTTATCAAAGTTACAACTAAGCTGTAGATTGAGGCAAAGTTCTATTTCTGGAGCTGCTGGATATTCACCTTGAAGGACAGAAACTACAAATTATTCCCAAGGAAAACTAGGTGCTTGGAAATATAAATGAGTCAAACTCTGGTTCCAAATGACTTCTCTGCAAAATGTTTTTGGTTAAGCTGTTAATGAATTACTTCATTAATGAAGTAATGAATGAGATGCACCGATATTGCATGTCACTCCAGTTTTTGGCAAGAGGCATTGATGCCCTTCATAGGTACAGAAGGGTTATTATTGCCCCTAACCCAAACCCCTAACCCTTGTCTTGATCACGAATCTTATAATCAAAGTACAGTATGTTCATTTGTTTGAGTATTTCAGTTCAGATGCTTTCTTAACAAGTCCAGTCCAGTCTTGTCTTTGAGGCTTAGGCATGTACTCACCACAAATGTAGCAGAAATTAAAAGTGCCTTTAATAGACAGAATTGATTTAAACATTGATGGGCTAGCATTACACAGTGTCCAAACATGGAGGATACATGTGAGCCTCAAGAGAATCCAAAAATTTATAACAGAAGAAAAGATGTGGAGACTTTAGAAAGAGTGCAGAGAAGAGCAACCAAGATGATTAGGGGACTGGAGGCTAAAATATATGAAGAACGGCCGCAGGAACTGGGCATGGCTAGTCTAGTGAAGAGAAGGGCCAGGGGAGACATGATACAAGTCTTCCAATATTTGAGGGGCTGCCCCAGAGAGGAGGGGGTCAAGCTATTTTCCAAGGCACCTGAAGGCCAGACAAGGAATAATGGATGGAAGCTGAACAAGGAGAGATTCAACCTAGAACTAAGGAGGAATTTCCTGACAGTTAGATCAATTAACCAGTGGAACAACTTACCTCCAGAAGTTGTGAATGCTCCAACACTGGAAGTTTTTAAGAAGATATTGGATAACCATTTGTTTGAAGTGGTGTAGGGTTTCTTGCCTAAGCAGGGGGTTGGACTAGAAGACCTCCAAGGTCCCTTCCAACTCTGTTATTCTGAATAACAGTCTTGGAAAGGACTTTGGAGTCCAACCTCCTGCTCAAGATATACAGTATATCAATATGTATCAAGATATGCAAGGATCTAGATATGTATTAGGATCCAAATTTATAAATTGCTAGGAAAAATTATTGAAAATCTGTCCAAGGTGAAGATTGAATGATTAATTGGCTATACAGTGTAGATTGAACTATTGAAATACAACAATGGAAATTCAATAGAAAACTCAATCAGGTCTCCAGCAACTGGCACAATTAAGGAAAAACAGTGTAAGACTCTTTTTTCCCTTCTTCCAGCTATGATTGCTAAAATAGAAATTCCAAGATTTGTAGAAGATTTAATTAAAGGAGGAAAATATTAGGGAAAAGACAAGACAGTGGAGATCACAGGGAAATGTTGAAGAATCTTAACACGGCGTAAAGCTGTTTCCTTGACCAGAAGGGAAGATCTGAAGAGTTACCTGACAGGGCTTCACAGAGAGATGAAGGTGTGGCTTCTTTCTGCCCCTCTTCAATGTCCATTGTGACACCAACATATATGCAGCATGTAATGCGTGTGCCACAGAATAGGCAGCATTGTAGATGCTATAGCTGAAACCGGTCATCTTATCATCAAAGATAGAAGCCGGGAGGGTGTCCAGGTTCTCCTCCCCTGTGCAAACTCTTCGGCCATCAGCTGAGGCCAGACCTGCCTTCAAAACCTCACAGTTAAATACAATTTCCCACCAGCCAGGGAGAAAGACGTCTCCATGGGGTTCGTGTGGATTCAGAGCCCAGAGATAATCTTTGAATCCTGGCACCGGGTTTGTGTGGACCGTGAAAGACAAAGCGCCATGGAAGGATTTTAGTTTCCCCCACTCGTAGTGATAGCCAATAGCTGAAAATTCCCATTGGGTGGTCAGGATCCAGACCTTCCCAGAAGTAGCATGGTACTCTTCTTCATAAAAGGAGAGGGATATTAAAAGGCTTTGTAGAGCACTTGAAACCCCCGAGATAATCACAACCTGAGCATCACTACTCAAAATTGTCCAAAGCACATCTATTTGTTTGCTGTTCAATTCATTGAATATTAAGATTTGGGGTAAGATCTGTTTTACAAATTGTATGCAGATGTCATTCTGGGCAAGGGTGGCATCAAAAATCTGTATGAAATGGTCACTGCTCTCTGACTTCTGAACAACAATCCCAATCCAGTTCCATTGGAAATATAGAAAGAGCCGGACAATGGCGGCATTCTGTAGGTGATACTGAGGATCGATCTGGTAGAAGGTGGGGAACTGGCTCTTATCCCTCAAAGCAGGGTCAGAGAAGCGGTAACCTAGCTGAAGGGAGGGTGGAGACGGAAGAAAAAGAAGAAGTTAAACAAGGAAAATGGTACCTGTATTTTTTGTTACTAAGCTCAGATCATCTAGACTAGCATCATACTCTGGTTTCTCTTCAGATCATATAAATCTAGACTAGCAGGTTATCCTATTCTAGACCCAAATCCCCACAATTTTGCACCTTCATAAGATGTTTTCTTCCAGTCACAGAATTGGTTCTACGAGTTGTTGGCAGTAACCACATAAGGCACAACAATGATGAAAACTGCCTGGAATGAATTTGGGTCAATGTAAAAGGGGGGGGGAAAGACATTGCCATAGGTCTATACTATAGGCCACCCAATCAATAGCAATAGCACTTAGACTTATATACCGCTTCATAGTGCTTTACAGCCTTCTCTAAGCAGTTTACATATTGCCCCCAACAATCTGGGTCCTCATTTTACCCAACTCGGAAGGAGGGAAGGCTGAGTCAACCTTGAGCCGGTGAGATTTGAACCGCCGAACTGCAGCTAGCAGTCAGCTGAAGTAGCCTGCAGTGCTGCACTCTAACCACTGCACCACCTCGACCAAACAGAGGAAATAGATGAACTTTTTGCTAGTCAGCTAACTAAGGTATGTAGGAAACACATCACGATAGTAATGGGGGATTTTAACTACCCTGACATCAACTGGGAGACAAACTCTGCACCAAGTGGAAGATCCAATAGGTTCCTAACAAACCTAGCAGACAACTTTGTTTCCCAAAAAGTAGAGAATGGAACAAGGGAATCAGCCATATTGTACTTAATTCTCTCTCTCTTTTTTTTTAAAGTTTTTATTTAAGTATTTACAATTAGAAAAGCGACATAAAAAAGATATATACGGGGGGGAATAGACACGACATAACAACACAATACAGAATACACTACATAACCTCTAAGGCAATTTCAATAAACATAGAGAGAGCTTGGGAAGGATTCCATGGATAAGAATTCTCAAGGGGAAAACAACTCAAGAAGCTTGGGAAATTTTGAAAAGTGAGATTATAAAAGCCCAGTCTAGCACAATACCAATGAAGAAGAAAAATAACAGCTCTCAAAAGAAACCAGCATGGCTGCATAAAGAACTCTCTGATAAATTGAAAGACAAAAAGGACAAATATAAAAAGTGGAAAGAGGGGCAAATAACCAAGGCAGAATATCAGCAAAGATGAAGTGAGGAAAGCTAAGGCTCACAATGAACAAAGGCTTGCGACAAAAGTAAAAAATAACCAAAAAAAGCTTCTTCCAATATGTTAAAAATAAGAAAAAAGTCAAGGAAACAATTGGTCCATTGCTGGGAGAAAGTGATAAGAAGGTGACAAGCAACAGGGAGAAAGCAGAACTACTTAACTCATTTTTTGCATCTGTCTTTACACAAAGGGAAAAAACAGTCCAACATCTCAAAAACAGCACCACAAAAAACAGATTAGGAACACGTTAAAATAGGGAAGAAAATGGTAAGTGAGCACCTGTCTACCCTAGATGAGTTCAAATCACCAGGACCGGATGGATTACACCCCAAGGTTCTGAAGGAACTGGCAGACGTGATCTCAGAACCACTGAACTATATCTTTCAAAGATCCTGGAGCACCGGGGAGCTGCCAGAGGACTGGAAAAGTGCTGATGTAGTTTCTATCTTCAGAAAAAAGGGGGGAAAATAGAACCAGGAAACTACAGACCCATCAGCCTGACCTCAATACCAGGGAAGATTCTGGAAAAGATAATCAAGCAACAAATCAACAAACACCTAGAAGCAAACAAAGTAATAACCAAAAGCCAAAATGGGTTTGTCAAAAACAGATCATGCCAGACTAATCTTATTGCATTCTTTGATAAAGTGACAAAGTTAGTGGACCAGAGGAATGCTGTCAATATAATTTGCTTGGACTTCAGTAAGGCATTTGATAAAGTTGACCGGTGTTGGTGAACCTTTTCGGCACTGAGTGCCGAAACGGGGGCATGGTTGTGTGTGTGTGTGTGTGTGTGTGTGTGAGTTCTGGAAACTGGAAGAGCAGCCGTCCCATGTGCATGTGCGTGCCAAGAAGATGACCTTTTGGTTTCTGGTGCATGCATGCGCACCGGCCACCTGGTCTTCCTGTTTCTGGCATGCATCTGTGCGTGAAGACCAGCTGTCTGGTGTGCATGTGCGTGCCGGAAACCAGAAGATCATCTTCCCGGTGCGCGCATGTGCACCGGGCGGCTGCTCTTCCAGTTTCCAGTGCTCCCACCCATGTGAAGACCAGCTGGCCGGAACCCGGAAGAGCAACAGGCAACAGCTCGTGTGCCCGGAGAGATGGCTCTGCATGCCACTTCCTGCATGCGTGCCATAGGTTCGCCATCACGGAAGTAGACCATAACCTACTACTTGATAAAATAGAAAAATGTGGGTTAGACAGCAACACCACCAGATGGATTCGTAACTGGTTGACTAACTGCACTCAACGTGTAGTCCTCAATGGAACTGCATCTACATGGAGGGAAGTATGCAGTGGAGTACCCCAAGGCTCTGTTTTAGGCCCAGTACTCTTCAACATCTTCATCAATGACTTGGACGAGGGGATAGATGGGGAACTCATCAAATTTGCAGATGACACCAAGCTGGCAGGAATAGCCAACACTCCAGAAGATAGGNTAACGGTTCACAGAACCGGGGCGAAACAGGAGCAACCCACCGCTGCTTAAGATACAGAAGGATCTTGACAGACTTGAACATTGGGCACTATATAACAAAATGAAATTAAATGGTGAAAAAAGTAAGGTTCTACATTTAGGCAAGAAAAACAAAATGCACAGGTACAGTATATGTGGAACCTCGCTCAACAGTAGTAACTGTGAGAGGGATCTTGAAGTCCTAGTGGACAACCATTTAAATATGAGCCAGCCGTGTGCAGCAGCTGCCAAAAAAGTCAACACAGTTCTAGGCTGCATAAACAGAGGGAGAGAATCAAGATCACGTGAAGTGTTAATACCACTTTATAATGCCTTGGTAAGGCCACACTTGGAATCCTGCATCCAGTTTTGGTCCCCATGATGTAAAAAAAGATGTTGAGACTCTAGAAAGAGTGCAGACAAGAGCAACAAAGATGATTAGGGGACTGGAGGCTAAAACATATTAAAGAATGGTTGCTGGAACTGGGTATGTCTAGTCTTATGAAAAGAAGGACTAGGGGTAACATGATAGCTGTGTTCCGATATCTCAGAGGCTGCCACACAGAAGTGGGAGTCAAGCACCTGAGGGTAGGACAAGAAGCAATGGGTGGAAACCAATCAAGGAGAGAAGCAACTTAGAACTAAGGAGAAATTTCCTGACAGAACAATTAATCAGTGGAACAGCTTGCCTCCAGAAGTTGTGAATGCTCCAACACTGGAAGTTTTTAAGAAGAGACTGGATAACCATTTGTCTGAAGAGGTGTAGGGTTTCCTGCCTAAGCAGGGGGTTGGACTAGAAGACCTCCAAGGTCCCTTCCAACTCTATTATTCTATTCTTTTCTTTTCTTCTGGTCACAGAATTGGCTCTGCAAGTTGTTGGCAGTAACCTCACAAGGCAGAATTTACAGCATTCCCCCTTTCATCATGTTGTGTGTCCAAGTACCTGAGAAACCTTGAAATTGCCAAACACGGTGGCCATCTGGTATGAAGTTCTGGAGCTGAGACCCCCAAGGACAGAGAGAAGGTTGTCCTCTGTGTCACATTTATAGTTAGGAAACAATTTTCCCCGGCTGGAGAGCAGAGACAGGCTGACATCTGGAGTCATGCTTGCATAATGATTCTCTTCGTAGATGCGGAAGCCCAGGGTGATGTTGGGGAGAAGCTGTGGGTCTCTGTTGACCTCCTGGATGGCAAATGCCAAGGCCAGGATGTGTTGGTAGTTCTTGGGAACAGGTCTTTGTTGCAAGGGTTAGAGGACAAAAATTAGACAGGAGCAGGAGGGAGGTGCTTATTCTGCTATTTCATTACCAAAATTCTAAGAATTGATCATAAAACAAATCAGTAGAAATTAGTTGATTTGTTTTACTGCTGTCAAAAAACAGAGTTGCTGTCAATCAGTTGATATTACTGTCAACAGTGTATGAGAAATCCTCCCCTCCCACATTTAAGTGAGTTATAATTTACAGCATCTCAGTTGAAGTCAGTATTGACTTTTCCAAAATGAACTTTTCAGTCCAGTTAAGGAAATCTGGCTGATCCTCTTGATAAAACTACACCATTTATTGTATCCAGTCATGGAGATCTTAAAGGCTGACATCTTCTGTCCTGTGTTCCCAAGCTACTTTCCCCCAATCTGGCACCCTATCATGTTCTCAGAGTCCTTTTGAATTAGGTGGCTTTATAAATCCAATAAATTATATTGAATTGAATTGAATTGAATATTATTATTATTTATTAATTATTATTTATTAAATTTGTATGCCGCCCAACTCCCAAGGGACTTTGGGCGGCCAGAATATCTGCCCAGGTTGGCTTTTTCTGGCTAGAAATGATGATGCCAATATACCTGGATGGCCCCCAGTTAGAAAAAGCCCTTTCGGTGTGTCAGAACGTGGAACTCTTTCTGTTGGGGGTTCTCCACTGACCTAGAAGTGCTAGGTTTAACAAGAGATTGGTGGGAAGCCAGACTTGGTGGGACAAAAGACAGACCCTCACTACGTGAAATGTAATGTAAGCATGAAGGATCCCAAAGGTGCTTTTTTTCAGGAGGCAACTGGACTTTCTTGTTTTTCTTCTGAAGACGTTTTGCTTCTCATCCAAGAAGCTTCTTCAGCTCTGACTGGATGTTGGGGAATGGAAGGATTTATATTCCTTGCAGACAGCTGGTAATCTGCATTCTTTTTAGAGGGTCGTTGAAGCACTTGGAGGTTTATCCATGTCCTTGGGGTCACCTGAGTGGTGCTCCTACTCCTATCTTGTGGAGTATTGTGGACAGCAGTGGTTCCCAAAGCTGAGAGAGTTTTTCAAAAGGACAACCAAACTGCTAAGGCATCCTTAGATATTTCTCCCATGGATGAGCTATGGCTGTTTAGGGTTGCAAATGTGGTATTTCTCAGCCCCTCTCTACATTGACCAGGGTTTCAGGGCAGTACCATCAATATAATCTTTTCCCTCACTTTTTTTTTGTCCAGTGGCTCACAACAAATGGATTCATTTGTTCATTCAGGAGCCGAGGTGGCGCAGTGGTTAGAGTGCAGCACTGCAGGCTACTTCAGCTGACTGCTAGCTGCAGTTTGGCGGTTCAAATCTCACCGGCTCAAGGTTGACTCAGCCTTCCATCCTTCCAAGGTGGGTAAAATGAGGACCCAGATTGTTGGGGACAATATGCTAACTCTGTAAACCGCTTAGAGAAGGCTGTAAAGCACTATGAAGTGGTATATAAGTCTAAGTGCTATTCCTATTGCTATTCATCACCTCAAAATCCAGGAGAACACACACACACTGGTCAGGATAGTGGAGAATGGTTTATATTCCTTGCAGACAGCTGGTCATTTGCATCCTTTTAGAGGGTCGTTGAAGCACTTGGAAAAAAAATGCAGACTTCAGGAACCATTTGCACCACTCAGGTGACCTTGAGGACACAGATAAACCTCCAAATGCTTCAACAACCCTCTGAAAGGATGCAGATGACCAGCTGTCTGCTAGGAATATAAACCCTTCCATTCTCCACTATCCTGTCAGAGCTGAAGAAGCTTCTTGGATGAGAAGCGAAACGCCTTCAAAAGAAAAAACAAGAAAGTCCAGTTGCCTCGAGAAAAAAGCACCTTTGGGACAACCATGACCTGGGTGACTGAGAATCTCTACAGACTTTTAAGCATGTAGGATGGTATTACAATCTGCCCCATCTTCAAGTCTGTTTGCCCACATTGCCCCGAGAAAAAAGACAATCAAGAAACACTTACAGAGAAAGGTTATCCCAATCACCAGGAGGCTCATGTGGGAGCTGTAGAACTATAGTAAGGGAGAGAGGCAGGTTTCCACCGATAATGAGATCTCCGGGTCTATAATAGTCTTTCTGTTCTTGGAAAGGTCTCCTCCAGAAGCAGTTTGGCCTCAGGTCCATCTGGACGGCTGCAGGCAATGTCCAAAGCAACGCTAAGAGTGAAATCATTGGCCACAGAAAGAGACCTTTTTCCTACAGAAAACCAAAGGATGGTCTTGCAGAAAAGTGAAGCTCTGGTGACTTCAGAGGGTTCAAGTGGAGTTTTCAATCTTCACAATAAGCATTCATCTAAGCACCAACTGTAAAAGGACCCAGCTATAGTATTCGGAGCTTGTAGATAAACATGTTTTCATCATAACGTCTTTAGGCTTAGGGAGGATTATTCTGTGGAAATCCACTGAGATGAAGTAAGTATTACTAGTGTTTGATGAATCCCAGGAGAGGGAAATGTCCACATTATCCCCATAACACTGGAGTAATTTTGTAAGCATGTAGGATGGTATTACAATCTGCCCCATCTTCAAGTCTGTTTGCCCACATTGCCCCGAGAAAAAAGACAATCAAGAAACACTTACAGAGAAAGGTTATCCCAATCACCAGGAGGCTCATGTGGGAGCTGTAGAACTATAGTAAGGGAGAGAGGCAGGTTTCCACCGATAATGAGATCTCCGGGTCTATAATAGTCTTTTTGTTCTTGGAAAGGTCTCCTCCAGAAGCAGTTTGGCCTCAGGTCCATCTGGACGGCTGCAGGCAATGTCCAAAGCAACGCTAAGAGTGAAATCATTGGCCACAGAAAGAGACCTTTTTCCTACAGAAAACCAAAGGATGGTCTTGCAGAAAAGTGAAGCTCTGGTGACTTCAGAGGGTTCAAGTGGAGTTTTCAATCTTCACAATAAGCATTCATCTAAGCACCAACTGTAAAAGGACCCAGCTATAGTATTCGGAGCTTGTAGATAAACATGTTTTCATCATAACGTCTTTAGGCTTAGGGAGGATTATTCTGTGGAAATCCACTGAGATGAAGTAAGTATTACTAGTGTTTGATGAATCCCAGGAGAGGGAAATGTCCACATTATCCCCATAACACTGGAGTAATTTTGTCATTTTGACAGGAGGAAAACCTATTTCTGAAACCACAATTGTGTCTCTCGGTCTGTCAATTGGGCAACTGTGATTGGACAGTGATGGAGCTTTAGAATTGGATGAGAATTTGTCCGATCCCCTTAATGTAGGATACACATGATGCAAAATCTTTTAAATCTCTGAGATCTCTTAGGAATCGACTGTTTCTGCTGCCATCACCAAACTCTTTCCAGGTTAAGAAACTCCCTGGGACTTCCTGGAATAACTCACCATGGCCTTTATCTTAGTGGTGTTTCCCTAACTGGCCAATGGAGATGTTTTTCAGCTATGAGATACCTGGATGGTTTTTAATAATCACAAGCTTTCTTCTTTTCTTTATGACTTAGGTATCTTCTGCCCAATCTCCCTGTCACTTGAATGGGTCATTAATATCTTAAACAAGTATTTCAAAACCAATCACTCTGCCTGATGAGGGATTTCCTGAGGACAGGATCAAGAGCTTCTCTTGGGTGCACCATACTGCTCTACATCATTCTTCAGTCCCCACCCTTTGCGGTTTGAACCAGGAAGGGTTACCTTTGCTTGAGTGATAAGTATAATATCCAATTGTCACCCTATGAGACAAATCCTGCATTTGCAGTGTCCCAGAGAGATGATAGGTACCGAACTGTATATCCTCTTCCTCATCCATGTGGTCTTCATGTCATCAAGCAGGGCATCCAGCTGGACCACCTAGCAAGGTTCGAGATTGGAGACTTGTCTCTGCACTGGTTCCAGTCAGGGACAGTTTCAGTCTATGGTGTTGGAAGATGAGAGGTCAGCCTAGGGGGCTCTGTTATATGGGGTGCTTCAGGGTCAGCCCTCTCTCCCTCTCTCTCTATCCCTAAGCATTCTTATAAGTTCAGGAAACATCTGAGACTATCACACAACCATTGTCTTCCTTCCTCTCTGCCCAAGATTGAACAATTTTTAACCATTCCATTAATTAACACCCCATCAATCCATCCCCATGATAATCTGAAAGCAGAAAAAAATAGCAGGGACAGGAGAAGTTCCTTTAATATTCACTTGACATGGTCTTGTTTATTAATGAAGCATGTTTATCTAGTCATAATGAAGAGAACACTTGATACAATTTAATGTTTTGGATTAAAAATATAGAACGAGAAATACTTGAATGAAAAAAATAATAGAGAATTCTGCAAAGCCCCAAGAGCCCATTTGTACAAGTATGGAATAGAATAGAATAGAATTCTTTATTGGCCAAGTGTGATTGGACACACAAGGAATTTGTCTTTGGTGCATATTTTATGCTGTCAATATTAGTATTTCTTTATTATTTTTGCATGAATTTTCTTTGCCACTGTATCTGTACCCCGACTTGATGCTTCTTTTCAAAGATGATTCATTAAAACAAATAAAGGGACAAAAGTTCTGCTGGAAATCAACATTCACGTCTTCAAGATCAATTATATTACAAAGCTGGGGACACAGCCTCACTGGGAACAGATGGCTTTCATTAAAAATAAAATGGTGGGTCAGAGGTGGGTTTTAGCAGGTTCTGACCAGTTCTGGAGAACCGGTAGTGGAAATTTTGAGTAGTTCGGAGAACCGGTAAATACCACCTCTGATTGGCCCCGCCCCATCTATTCTCTGCCTCCCGAGTCCCAGCTGATTGGGAGGGAATGGGGATTTTACAGTATCCTTCCCCTGCCACGCCCACCAAGCCACGCCCACAGAACCGGTAGTAAAAAAATTTGAATCCCACCACTGGGGTGGGTGATTCTTCCAGATTCCTTATTTATTAAATTTTTCCCTCACACAAGGTGACTGAGCAGCTAACAAATATATTGAGATCATTTACATCAGTTGAAAGAGTGGTGCAGTGGCCTAGAGGTGGAGCTCTCACCTCACAATCAGGAGGCTGTGAGTTCGATCCTAGGTAGAGGCAGATATTTCTCTCTCTGGGCACAATGAGAATATATCTGCTGAATATAACTCCGCATTGGCGACAGGAAGGGCATCCGGCCAGTAAACACTCAGCTGCATTCAGTTGCCCAGACTCCACCCCATAAGGGATTGTGGGGTCGTTAAAAGAGGATGATGGTTTACATCAGTTGAAGATCAGCTGTTAAATGGACAACAAAGTCAAACTAAAAATTTCCAATCCCTGCATTATTTAGAGATTCTTGTTCCTTATTATGTTTTTCTCTATGACTCAGTTTGGGTCTCAGCAGGAGAGGATACAAGCCAAGAGACCAGCTCTGGAGGACAAAGGTGCTTATTGGAGTCAACGGACATCCATGCAAAGTAAAACAGGGAGTGTTTACTGCTGATAAACAGGTATATTGTGGTGTCACATGACCTGATGTTCAGAGTGAGGGCAAAGAGGCATTCAACATGGAAGTGGGTATTTATAGCTGATCAACAAATATATTGTGATGGGTCACACAACTTGACTTTCAGAGTGAGGGCTAAGAGGCAAGGGTGGCAACATGGAAGTCAGTTGTAGCCTTGTACGTGTGAGCCATAATGCTAGATGGGACGGCAGTTTTCTTTATAATCACCTTGCAGGGAATCACTGAATGAGGTCTTCTGGAGAGTTTCCTTCAGATGGAGTAAAGTTTGAGATGAAGAAGAGAAGAATCAAGAAGGAATAAACAAAGAGAAAAGCCAAAGTGCTGACCAGGGGACGAGAAGGAGGGAAGACAAGATGGCTTCATGGAAGCTCTTCCACTAGCGGCCTCATGAGGAAGAGGCTGAATAAAAAGAGCTAATGACCAAGTGTCAGCCCTGGAGCCATCTTTAACTTGGAATCTTCAGGGTTGCCACAGTGACCTGGGACAGTGACCTGATTGGACCATGTGATGCCCATGTGGATGCAGGGGAAGGAAATATGACTTTCCTTTGGGTGGGGAAAACCCAGGGGCTTCAGATTCGGGTTTTCCAAGATGTGCCAATATGACATCTCTAATAAATTCAAGCTTTGAGGAAAATGCCTGCCTTGGAGTTTTGATTTCATTGGGGGTGTTACTTGGAACCCTGACACCAAGAGTCGGATAAAAAGGCAGCAACTGAGAAAAGCTGGGAAAGAAAGTAACTGATTTTCTCCCTTCAGAATCTGTGTCAGCCCTGGAGGCCATCTTTAACTTTGGAACTTCAGAGCTGCCACACTTGGTGGATAAGCATGCTGTGGGAAACGGGAGGGGGGTGGATGGAGACAGGGTGAAATCAGGGGTGGGTTCTAACTTACTTTGCTGCCGGTTCGCTTCCTCACATGCCACATGGGCGCGCCACGCGAGCGTGCATGCGCAGTGCTAAAAACCAAGCTTCTGAGCATGCGCAGAAGCAAAAAACAGCTTCTGCACATGTGCAGAAGCAAAAAACAAGATGGCGGCACCATAGGCGCCGCCAAGAGAGCCGGTTCGGGGGCATGTCTAGCCGGCCATTACTGCCGGTTCAGGGGAAATTCCCGCTACCGGTTCTATAGAGCCGGTCCAAACCGGCAGGAACCCACCTCTGGGTGAGATGTATAGCCATAACAGCATTCTTTTCTCTGGGAGCCAAGGACATTCAGCCTGCATCTGGAGAAGCTGGGAAACATCTCCAGTTGGGACAGTGGATTGATTAGACCATGATTGACTTTCCTTTGGGTGGGGAAAACCCGGGGGCTTTCAGATTCGGGTTTTCCCAGATGTGCCAATATGACATCTCTAATAAAATGGAACTTGGAGGAAAATGCCTGCTTTGGAGTTTATTTCTGTTGGGGGTGTTATTTGGAACCCTGACAATCTGACTGAGAGAAATGTTCTTTCAACCATTTTCTCAGATGGAGCTGAGAGCCAGAAGAGGAGAAGCCCCACCCCACCCCCAGGAACAAGTACACAGAAAAGCCAAAGGGAAATTAAAGACAGACCAGAAACCCATGAGCAAATGATATTGAACAATGATCATGAAACACAGGAAGTAGAGGAAAAAATAGAAAGAACGGAGGAAAGGACAGGGGAGGAAAGACGACAAATGATACCAAAAGATAAAAAAGAAGAGATAATAAATGCTGAAATAGAAAAGATAAATTACGTTTTAAGAGATCAAAAAATAGAAGGGGATATACAGAAAGACACCCCTGAAGTGAGGAAAAGATCATTGAAAGGTGTATTGAAGGCTCAGAAGAGTGAACAAGCAGTAGAAATAGAAGAAATAGTTAGATCAAACACAAACGAGACAGGGAGATACAAGACCACAAGGGAGGACTATGGGAGAGGTGCCAAGAAGTCAATAAGAGTGGAGATACGAAAACAGACAAGAGATGAGGGATAAACGTAGAATACTGTTTAATACAGGAGTTGTTCTATTAAGAATTAGTATAAAGATAGAAACTAGAAATGGGAAAAATATTATTTGTTTAACTTGGGAATTATTTTATTAAGGGTTAGAAAATAGAAGCAGAAGTTAGAAATGTGGATATGTAAACAATGATGAAGTAATGGGTATAACTGAATAATGAACATCGAATAATTATGACAAATAAACCTTATGATTATTTGAAGAATAATGGATATAAATGTGATCTCTATCTGATGTCTATAATGTTTGATATTATCAATTGATTATAGATAAAACTGAACACAGGGTTTAACTAAGTAACTCAAATTTTTTTAATAAGGACAAGTGAAGATGATGGCGAATAGGATTTGAGAATAATAGTCATAAATACTGTGTGTATAAGATCTACCATCTGTACTTAAAAGAAATTGTACCTAGATAGTACACTGTCACTGTGAATAAATAAAAAATAATAATAACAAAAAAAGAAGAAGAAGGGGGAAGAGGTACAGGATAATCAGACTTGTAAAATTCTGTTATCATAGCCAGTCTCAAAAGAGTTTTAGCCTTCCTATGAAGTTGATTTATTGGTCTTATCTATTTAGTAGGACTGACATCAATCTTGGAAGTCTGACTGAGATAATTTAAAATATACGTCATATTCTTATATATATGTATGTATGTGTGTGTATTTACAAAAGTGTCAATATTCAATGTTTAACACTGTCCAGAGGATTTGATGTTTCTCTGAAATATGACACCAGACGTTATTGCTCAGATTCAAAAATCCAAACTGATTTTTTTAAACCTTCTAGTTTTTTCCAACTTAATATGAATGCAATTCTCGAGTTAGGGTTAGTTGTGATGATCTCTTCAAGAGATTGTTTTGTAATCTTTTAAATAATTTGAATATACTATTGCTCACCTCCATCTGTATATTGACTGTAACCACCGCTAAACCATTATAGATTAGTGCATATATATATATATATATATATATATATATACACGTCAATTCTGTCGCCCTGTAATGGAATGTGCACCTTCAGCAGCAGAGGAGGAAGTTTAAGCCAATTCAGTTTTCCAGGAAGAATATCTGAATCAAGAGACCATGCAATCCCAAGCTGGATGGGGAAGAGGGGAAGAGGTTCAGGATAACTAAATCTCAGAATACCTCAGGATATATCTAGTAGCTTGGAAAGTTACAGCTTTAGTTTGGAAATATTCTGTGTATTAGATGTAAAGAAATAAACAATGAGACTCAAAAAAAAAATCAACACCAAAAAGCCCTCCAGTGATGAAGCACCCACAACTTCTGGATGCAAACTGTTCTACTGATTAATTGTTCTCACCATTGTAAAGTTTCCCCTTAATTCCAGGTTGCTTCACTCCTTGATTAGTTTCCATCCATTGTTTCTTATCTTGCCTTCTGGTGCTTTGGAAAATAAATTGACTCCTTATTCTTTGTGGCAGCCTCTCAAATATTGGAATACTGCTATCATGTTGCCCCTAGTCATTCTTTTCTCTAGACTTGCCATGCCCAGTTTCTGCAACTGTTCTTCATGTTTTAGTCTCCAGGTCTTTAATCATCTTAGTTGCTCTTCTCTGCACTTTTTCCCTCAAGTCTCAACATCTTCCTTGTAAGGCGGTGACCAAAACTGGATTCAGTATTCCAAGTGTGGTCTTACTAATGCTTTGTAAAGCAGTTAAAATCAATGGGTTGCTGATTGTTGCTGATTAAGGTATAATTTGTGATTGGTCACTTCACTTGATTTCCAATTATTTAATGGACAACCCCCTCTCGTTTCATGAAATTCTAGAAATCAGATCAAATACAAAGTGTCCCAAAATCAAAATAAAAGTTCCCAATGCCACAAAAATCAGAGATTCTTGTGCCTCAGTTTATTTTCTCTACAATTAAGATGGGGTCTGAATAGGATAATGTAGCATTTGGGGAGAAAGATACAAATCAAGAGAACAGCCCCAGATGTCAAGGTGGAGAAGATCTCCACAGCCACCATGGACTTCCCTTTGGTGCTCAGATAGGCAGAGAGGAAACTGATCCAAACACTGTTTGTTTGTTTGTTTGTTTGTTTGTTTGTTTGTTTGTTTGTTTGTTTGTTTGTTTGTTTGTTTGTTTGTTTGCTGTTTGTTTGTTTGTTTGTTTGTTTGTTTGTTTGTTTCATCAAGCATGTATTAGATAACAGATATAAGTATCAACGTGATTATGAATACAAGAAATGGATACAAATATCCATGCATGCGCAGAGGGTGAAAAAGCACGCACAAAGCATGCGCTTCAGAACTGGAAGGGAAGGTAAGTAGATTTCACCGCTGGACGGTAGGCATGCTGGTGCGCTTATGCATGCCCCTTAAGGACCTCTTAGGAATGGGGTGAGGTCAACAGTAGACAGTCTAAGGTTAAATTTTGGGGGGTTTGGGGAAGAAACCACAGAGTCAGGTAGTGCATTCCAGGAATTGACAATTCTGTTACTGAAGTCGTATTTTCTGCAATCAAGTTTGGAGCAGTTTACCATAAGTTTGTATCTATTGTGTGCTCGTGTATTGTTGTGGTTGAAGCTGAAGTATTCATTGACTGGGAGGACATTGTAGCAGATAATTTTATGTGCTACACTTAGGTCGTATTGTAGACGGCAGAGTTCTAAGTTGTCTAAGCCTAAAATTTCAACTCTGGTGGTATAAGATATTTTGTTGCGAGCAGTGGAGTACTCTTCTCATGAAATATCTCTGGACTCGCTTGATTGTATTAATGTCTGTTATGCAGTGCAGGTTCCAGACAGATGAGCTGTATCCAAGGATTGGTCTGGCAAAAGTTTTGTATGCCCAAGTTTGCAGTTCAATATTATCGGAGAAGAAGCTATGCAAGATTAGGTTAACAACTCTTAATGCCTTTTTGGCAATGCTGTTACAGTGGGCTCTGGCACTTAGATTATTCGCAAAATTAGGTTAACAACTCTTAATGCCTTTTTGACAATGCTGTTACAGTGAGCTCTGGCACTTAGATCATTTGAAATAAGTACTCCAAGGTCCTTGACAGAGTGAAGGTCGTCTACAAGGTCGTATCTGCCCAGCTTGTATTTGGTGTTCTGATTTTTTTTGCCAATGTGTAAGACAGAGCATTTGTTGGATGAGATTTGGAGTTGCCAATTGTTTGACCATTCTGACACATAGTCAAGGTCTTTTTGTAGGGTAGCAGTATTGTCGGTGTAAAAGACCAGCATGCTAGATGTAATGAGCTTGGCTTTGTTAAAGCTGTCATGCAATTTCAGAGCCAGAAAGGCTGCCATGATACAGATGAGAGCCAGCAAACCCAAGTTGGGTTTGCCCAACATTGAAACTGAACCTTTTGACATTCCAAGATTGTCTCTCTTACCAAGGAGTGGAAACCCAAACTGGGAAATGGGGGAGAGGTTACAAAGCCAGGTGGCAAGAAGAAAAGCCATGTTCCAAGAGAAGGAGACAATCTGGGGAGAGTAATGTCAGACCAGAGTAACCAGAACTACTCCATGATTAGGCTCAAGTAGATACTTTATTGCCGATCATCCATATTACAAGAATGTGACCAAACTGTCTGCTTTCTTTGGGAAATAGCAGATATAGATCTAAGGGTCTGAATGTGGACCTTTCTTCTCCAAACTGCCATTCCACATTGGAATGTCTTTTCACTCTCCCTAGAGGTGCTCCTTCTCCTTCAGTCATTCATCCACCACATCAAGCTTGGCTATGTTCAAACTTATTATTATTATTATTATTATTATTATTATTATTATTATTATTATTATTATTATTATTATTATTTATTAAATTTGTATGCTGCCCAACTCCCAAGGGACTCTGGGCGGCTCACAACAATGTAAAACTCTCCTGTAGTTACCAAAGAGATGGTATTTATTGTGTGGAAACTATTTTTTTCATACTTTCCAGCCCCAGGAGGTCCGTGAACAATTGGGAATTTAACCACATTCCATGCAGTTCCAGTTGTCCAAAACAACACTTATCACAAATCCAAACCAATGCCGAGAAGTCCGTACCCCACTGAGAGCTCCCAGTAGCTAGGGAACTCCCAGGGAATTCACAGTAGCTATGATTACCTCATTGGACTGTTAAATGTCAGAGATATTTATGGGCCTGGTATTTCCATAATTGGTGCACCAGCTTTTGCAGCCTGTGCCTTCCTCAATAGCAACAGCACTTAGACTTATATACTGCTTTATAGTGCCTTACAGCCCTCTCTAAGCAGTTTACAGAGTCAGCCTCTTGCCCCCAACAATCTGGGTCCTCATTTTACCCACCTCAGAAGGACGGAAGGCTGAGTCAACCTTGAGCCTGGTGCAGGGGTGCTACTGGTTCTATGAGCGTGGCTTGGTGGGCGTGGCAGGGGAAGGATACTGCAAAATCTCCATTCCCACCCCACTCCAAGGGAAGGATACTGCAAAATCTCCATTCTCACCCCACTCCAGGGGAAGGATATTGCAAAATCCCCATTCCCTCCCCACTCCTGGGGCAAGGATATTGCAAAATCTCCATTCCCACCCCACTCTGGGGCCAGCCAGAGGTGGTATTTGCCGGTTTTCTGAACTACTCAAAATTTCCGCTACCGGTTCTCCAGAACCTGTCAGAACCTACTGAATTTCACCCCTGGCCTGGTGGGATTTGAACTGCCAAATTTCAGGCAGCCAGTAGTCAGCAGAAGTGGCCTGCAGTACTGCACTCTAGCCACTGCACCACTGAGGCTCAAATATATATAAAAATCTGGCTTCTATAGTTACAGAATGTATACATAAGACGTGAAATGTTATATCTCTCTTAAATGAGCAACAGGAATATCCAAGAATGGAAATCTTGCAAAACTATTTGGTTGTTGACTTTGCCTTAGAGAGGTCAAATGGAAAAACAACCTTGGGGAAATCAGTTTTCAGATTAATAGGAGTTACAAATTGAGAAATAAAAAAAAATGTGTTCTTGCATCTCCCTGAGGCCCATTGTAATTTTTCTGAGAACATTCCTACAGCAGCCTCTGAATCCCATGATGCAAATGTTTGTTCTAATTATGTCCACTGTTCTCTGTAGATAACAGAAGATCAGGGAATAACCTGAAATCCATTACATTAGTACAGGGGTGGGTTTCTCTTACCTTCCCTACCGGTTCGGAAGTGCGGCAACTTGGGAGTCCCTTGGGAGTTGGGCGGCATACAAATTTAATAAATAATAATAAATAATAATAACTGCCTCTCTGCGCGTGCCCAGAAGCCTTTGCTATTGCGCAGAGGGTTCGTTGCCAGTCGCTTTCAAGCAGCGGCAACCGGGGAACCGGTTCAGAGGCGTGGCAAGCAGGCCATCGCTATCGGTTCGGCGAACGGGGCCAAATTTCCGGTACCGGCTTGCGCGAACTGGTCCAAATCGGTAGCAACCCACCACTGCATTAGTATCTTTGGATATGTATGCATGAATCATTTCCCCTTTGTTTCTTACACTATTTTCTCTTTTCTGACATGTATAAATATCAGTGCATTTTTTTGTCCTCTAAGGGGACGTAATTATCATAAAACATCATGTTTACCAAGAAGCTCTGTGATATGACGTGGCACAAGGGATTGTTAAAACAAGGTGTGCATAGTGATATTATTTTCTAATCCCAACCACAAGACTCCATCACATTGATGAGGCTGCACAGCAGAATTGGGTAAGAAGTTGGGAATTTAATCTCTACCATTAAAAAAAAAAGGAACAGAAGCAGGAAATTCTACAAAGTGTCAGAAGACTATGGAAACAAATATATAAAACAGAAATGTTGATATGGAACCATCCTTTTAAAACACAAAAATGGTACAATTAAAAGAAATAAAATTAGAAAATATATTTCTTGAAATAATGAACATATCTTTAACAGCAAGCTTTCTTTCTATGTAGGGCATTGGGCCTCAATGTGGACAACTGGAAGGCATGGGATGAAAACAGCTGCATGATTGTTGCTGATAGCAGGTTTATTTATTTACTTATTCATTTACTTATTAATTCAATTTCTGTATCAACCCACTTCAAACAAGTGACTCTTATTGTAACCAGTTATAGCACTTGATAAGGTGTTATTTAATGTATATGTTCATCTTTTTCTGTCATCATGTTTAAGAAATATCATAAGATACTAAACAAGCCTCAAAGAAAAATTTAAAAGCTTCCCATGCATGCATCAGTTAGAGATTTTGGTTCCTTATCATATTTTCCCTACAGTTAAGATGGGGCCTTAGTAGGATAATGTAGCATTTAGGGAGTAGCAACATACATTGGAAAAGAAATAAAAAGCAAGGAAATATATACTGACCCTAAAGGAAGATTGTTAATGACAGAAATCAAAATAAGTAGTGCCACAATACTCTTGGTAAACATTTACGCCCCAAACAAAAACCAAAAGGAATTTTATAAGAAAACCCATGGAAAAATAATAAAGACAGGATATGAAAAGATATGTATAGTAGGAGATTTTAACGGAATAATAGATAATGAAAAAGATCACATTAGTGATAAAGGGAAACAAGTCAAACGAACCATATTGCCAAAAACATTTTTTGAAATGACAGAAGAGTTAAATTTAATAGACATATGGAGAACATTGCACCCGAAGGAAAAGCAGTTTACTTTTTATTCCAATCCACACAAATCACACTCAAGAAGTGATATGGTATGGGCAAGTAGCGAATTAAGTAAACATATAGGAAAAATAGAGATTACCCCAAACAGCTGGGCAGATCACAATCCTATAACAATAACATAAAAAATACAAAAAAATACAA
>QLTV01002146.1:7753-18812 GCA_003457575.1 Thermophis baileyi
ACTGTGAATGAATCAATGCTTGGACACTTAGGTGGAACGTATGAGATGGTAGATATGAAGAGCTAGTAATTTTCTTGTTCAAAGGAATGCTCTGACACAGATGTGCGCCTTTATGCAATTATGCCTGCCCAAAGTTATGAGGCTTGAATCAGTTAAGTTGGATTTTCCTAATCACAGAAAGGAGGGTGATCAGTCTTATTTGCTTAGATTGCGAAGGTAAGGAATCACATTGCATTCTTTTAACACAGAGAGAAACAAACCTCCCATCTCACTTTATGGTACTTGGGTCTCACTTTATGGCCTCTTAGGTTGCTAGGGACGATCCCAGTAGGTTCTCTGAAGCTTTGCTTTTCGTTTACAAAGGGAAGAAGGAAGGGGTGGCCTCTTTATGACAGCTATATAAATTCCTTTTCCTAACAAAGAAGAATTTGGTTCTTTCAGTGGCGTTGAAGAAGAGAATTTGAATGCATACAAGAAACTTCTCCCTTCTCTTTGCTTTGAGATAATCCAGCCTGCCAATTCAGATGCTAATAAGTCCTTTAAAAGTGTCTGAAATTAATCCTCCCTTAACAAGCTCTGAGTGAGAGGAGAATTTCAGGCAGGTTTCTTTTGCAAGCAATAAAATTTACGAAGTTTGAATAGACGTGTTGATTTAGGCAAGGCTAATAATCCTTTTTTACTGTTCTGAATCAAGCGTAGATTGGTTGTGCTATCATCAGGCAGTTTACACAGACGCAATGGTACATTCAATCAGATTATATTTTATTCTTCAGGCATCCTCTGACAACACTCACGGTTATGTCTGTTATGATCACATGCCATGGACTACCTGGCATGGACTACATTCCCCAGAATGCTATGTCTTAAAGAGACAGTTCTTAATTCTAGGCTAACCCCTTGTTAAGCCAGCACAAGAATCATAGTCCTGCTCTGTTTTTGTAAGTGGGTTTTCTTAAAGGTTGTAAGATAAAATCTTCTGGGTTTGCATTTTTATCAATTTTAACACTTTTAATTGCCTACTTATCTGTTCTACTGCAAATAGTAAAATATTTTTATACTTCTAATAATTTTACATATTCTAAACATAACCTATTTTAATTTGAAAATGTCATATTTAATTTTTATTATCTTCATAGAAATATATCCCATTCAGTCACTTCCATTCTAATGTTTAATTTTTTTATTATACAGTATCTTTCTTCAGACAAATTTTTATTCAGTGGAACCTGAAAGCATAACAATAAGAAAGGAAGGACAAATCATACAATCAATTAGTAAAGCAAAACTGAATTTACCCATTCAAAAATCAAAGTCTTGACTTGAGCCACTATCCTAGACATTCTAGTTTAATATGACAATGACTCTTTTAAGAAAAAGAGGTAGCCTTCTTGAGATTTGCTTAATTGCTTCTTCAAACATTTATTTCTACACTTTAATTAATTTGATTTAGATCTTGCATTTCTATTCTGGCAAGTTCTCAAGGCAACTACCAAATTAAAACCAAAACAAAACCAGAATATATAACAAACTACACATAAATTAAAATTAACACTAAAATTAAATCCTGCCTTTATAGGTTTTCTATAATTCTAGAGAGCAGACCAAACACAGCTCCTAAGGGAGTGTGTTCCATACACTGGGAATAATACAGGAGGAGGTCATCTCTTAATAGCTAGACAGATGAATCTAACAGCTGTGTTGTTTTCAAAAGGGCATTTCTTGTACATTCTAACATCTGGACAGATACATAATAGAATATACCTGTCACATTCTAAGACTTTTGGGGCTTTAAAAGTCCATTCTAAAATCTTAAAATATATGTTAAAAATCTGGCAATCAGTGGAGATATTTCTATAAAGAAATCATGTGATTCTTGCAGTTTGTACTGGTTAGCAGTCTTGCTGCCACATTTTGCAACTTCTCCCCCACCCCTCCCAGGGCAATCCCCTGTAGATTATTAGCTGCAGCATATAACTTGAGAGCTATCTTTGAACAGTTGAAACATGATATGGTTTGTAGTATATTGCTAATTGTCCGTTGCCATGATCAGATCACTTTCTGATTATTTTTCAGCTCACCAATGTCACCCCACCTCAGAGAGAGATAGAACTTGTTAGATCAACCCCCCCATCAAGTGAGTGATGGATCTGGCTGTGTTTGAGAGTCTGTGAGCAGCTCTGGGAAAACCTTGGTTGGCTCCTGGAACAGGTGGGTAGTAGAGGTCTTAGGCTGATTGTCCCATGTTGGCTTCCCTCCTGCACTAATGCTGGAGGATGCCTTAATTCTCTTTGAAACTCCAAGAGATGAAACACAGGAATATATGCCTCAAACACTGTTGGATGAAGTTGAAGAGTGAATCTGACTGAGCATAAGAAAGAGCCCATGTTAGGAATCCAGAAGCCTTATCTAAAGAAAACTAGTTCTTGCTGGGGAGGATTATAATTTTCTCTATGTGGCAGATAAAATTGCTCACATTTTCTCAAGTTGGAGCGCAACTGGATAAGGGACAGCTGAACTTTAGACACAAGGTCTTGTACAGTTAGAATGAGTTGGATTCATTGATATCTAAGGAAATAGATGGGTTTTACAAGTCTGTCCTGGATGATGAAAGCACTCCTGCAGTTGGCTCAGTATGGTGAGTCATCCTCTTTAAGAAAGGGGATGGTTGCCACTGGATCCCACAATGCTGGACCACTACTGTCTAGTCTCCAATCTCCAGGCTTAGAGAACATGGTAGACAGTGTGGTCATGCTTCAGCTTCAGAGATTCCTAGAGGAAGTTGATTGTCTTGATCTATTTCAATTGGTTTAAGGCACTGATTTAATATAAACACTGCATTGGTCAATCTGATCAATGATCTGTGACAGAACTGGGATGAAGGTGGTATGTCCATTTTCTGGTTCTTGTTCTGTCAATGGTTTTTGATAGTACTGAGCATGGTTTCAAGGGGTGTGGGTGGTTTTTGCAGTGGTTTTTCTCTGTCACTGGGTCCAATTAATATCTACACGAATTACTGGTTGAGGTCATTCATTGCTTTGGGGTCACATATCACAAGAATGCTGAGGACGCCTAGATATACATTTTGATCTTAAGCTGACCAGGTGATGCTATCTAAGTTCTAGCTCAGTGTTTGGAGGCTGTTCAGATCCTGATGAAGAGGAAAGATTTAGGCTCAGTCCTGACAAAACTAAGTGGCTACAACTGTTTGAACCTGTTTGAATCATAGATATTCCATTGTTAACTCTCAGTGATGTGGCCACGTCTTCACAAGATTTGGGTGTAATCTAAGACTCTTATGTCATTTTTAGTGCTATTGTAACTTTGAACGGTCACTAA
Organism: Thermophis baileyi; assembly: GCA_003457575.1. Classification (NCBI taxonomy): domain Eukaryota; kingdom Metazoa; phylum Chordata; class Lepidosauria; order Squamata; family Dipsadidae; genus Thermophis; species Thermophis baileyi. The sequence continues at coordinate 11,090 of QLTV01002146.1, forward strand.
ATGAACTGTTGTAAGTCGAGGACTACCTGTAGTGAAGCTTACCATCTCACCAGTCAGGGCTGGCACATGAGGTGGTATGGATAGGGAAGTGCGCCTGGAGGTGTTTGGGAGTTCACAACAGGTAGCCTTAGAGATCAGGGATGGCATGCAGGGATCACACAGATCAGAATAGATTTTGTGTACATAAGAAGTGCTGCATGGGTCAGGGAACACATGCCAGGGGCAGCACAGGTCAGGAAATGTGCATAAAGTGTGGCACATTTCAGGGGAGTGCACAGGAGGGGGGCAAAGGCCAGGAAGAGTGTGTGGGGATTCCTTAGTCCCTATTTCTGTTTCTGCTTCATATGTTGAATATTTGAGTGAAATTCAGTGAATAATTCTCAAGTTGTGCCTGAAAGCGGCAAAATTCATAATTATTATTTTTTGGTTATTTTAAAAATAAGTTTTATTTATTTTTGGTCTTTCAACATCTCATGTCATGAGCATTTGCTTTCTGAGCTTCATACATCCATACAATAGTCTTAACAATATTTTTTAAAAAAATAATTACAATTCATTACTATTTCATTTTCAATACATCTCTCATCTCATTTCTTTTCCTCTTAATATCTATCTTTAATCTTTTCCCCTAAATTCATAATTAATTTTGAAGCTAATATGAATTTTTTCATATTTTTACTATCTGTGTGAAAGCATCTGTCCCAATTTTAGAGCTGCACCTTGCTATTGATAGTGAAGCTTTTTCAAAATCCACTTGCAGATAATAAGTTTTCTCTTTCCTTATCTCTCCTCTTTCTCTCCAATTGTCTCCAAGAATTAGGAAAGGGGGTGAGTGGAAGACTGCTTTTAACACACCACTGGGGTGCTACCAATTTAAAGTACTCCCTTTCAGATTACAAGGAGCCCCTGCCGTGTTTATGCAACTAATTAATGAGGTACTCCATGAACATTTATACAAAGGGGTCCTAGTCTATCTTGACGACATTTTAATTTACACTGAAACAAAAGCAGAGCATATAAAACTAGTCCGAGCAGTTCTCATGAAACTCCAAGCCACCAAACTCTATGCTAAACTCTCAAAATGTGAATTCCACCAGAAAAAAAATCAACTACCTGTGATACAGAATATCCCACGAGGGAATAGAAATGGATCCACAAAAAGTAAAAGCCGTCATCGATTGGGAGCCGCCCCAAACCCGCAAACAACTACAAAGTTTCTTGGGCTTCGCAAACTTTTACCGTCAGTTCATTCCGGCTTTTGCTAAAATTGCCCTCCCCATTACGAACTTGTTAAAAACAAAAGGGGGGGAACCAAAACCAAGGCAACCCCTTAACTCAGCGGTTCTCAACCTGTGGGTCGCGACCCCTTTGGGGGTCGAACGACCATTTCACGGGGTCGCCGTGCACGCTAGCCTGCCATCTTGGTGCCACCGTCACTGCAGGGGTGAAATGCTCCCAGTTTGGCCATGCCTGCGGGTCGCCGGACAGCCGGTAGCGACAGAAACGGGACACTTTGCCCACCTGCCCAGACGCCACCATTTGGGTTCTTTTACCCTCTGCGCATGCACAGAATGCTTTGTGCATGCGCAGAAGGTAAAAGAACCCAAATGGCGGTATCCGGGCGGGTGGGCGAAGTCTCCCGCTTCCGTCGCTACCGGCTGTCTGGCAACCCGCAGGCACGCCCGAACCGAGAGTGCTATGCCCCCTTTGTCACATCATCACGCACGGGGAGGGGGTCGGCGGTGGCGGCGGGGGGTCACGGGGGGTCACGGCATTAGAAAGGTTGAGAACCACTGCCTTAACTGGACCATGGAATGCCAAGTGGCATTTGAAAAACTTAAACAACTATTCTCAGCCGAAACAGTCCTAAAACACCCAGACCCAGAACAACCATTCGTCATCCAAGCAGATGGCAGTAGGAGCGGTCCTACTCCAAAACAATGAACATGGACAATTGCAGCCATGTGCATACATATCCAAGAAATTGACAGAAACCGAGCAAAGATGGGCCATATGGGAGAAAGAGGTATATGCTGTATGATGGCCCTCCTCACATGGAGACATTTCTTAGAACAGAACAAAATCCCCTTCGAAGTCTGGACTGATCATAAAAATTTAGAAGCTCTAAAGACCCCATGAAAGCTCTCCCCCAAACAAGTACGTTGAGCACAATACTTTAAACATTTTAATTTTACCATCAAGTATCTCCCAGGAGGGAAAAACTTCTTAGCCGATGCCCTGTCCAGAAAACCCCAATACAACAGCAAAAAGACTGAAATTGTTAAACCTATGCTCCAAACACCCCAGCTAGCCACCAAAGTGATCACCTGAGCACAAGAAAAAAAAGAACTGCTTGCTGAAAATGCGATGGCCTCCAAATTTAAGGAGGCACTACTTAAGGATGACTGGTACCAAGCTCACAAAAATATTTGTTTACTTAAAGATGGTTTAGCCTGGGTAGAGAACAAACTTTACGTCCCTGCCAGCCGAAGACTGGACCTCATGAAACAATGCCACGACTCCAAAATAGCTGGACATTTTGGATTTGTGAAAACTCTGCACCTCATCAAAAGACAATTCTGGTGGCCATCCCTTTAAAAAGACATTGAGAGCTACGTTGCTAGCTGCCCCACCTGCGCAGCTGCAAAAAGACGACAAGGAAAATCCCCAGGACTTTTACAAACTGTAGCAGAACCTTCAGCATCCTGGAGAGAGATTTCTATGGATTGTATAGTGGAGCTGCCTGAAAGCACGGGAAATACAGTTATTTGGGTTGTAATGGACCTCTTTTCAAAACAGGTCCATTTTATACCCTGCCAGAAGATCCAAACGGCCAAGGCATTAGCAAAAATGTTTTTAGTACACATTTATCACCTCCATGGAGCTCCCCAATGGATTATCTCAGACAGGGGTGTTCAATTCACTTCCAAATTTTGGTGGGCTTTTTTAAACCTGTTAGGCTCCGCCCATGGTTTAAAAAAGATGTTTTATTAACTACCAACAGGACAATTGGACTGACCTCTTGCCTTTTGCTGAGTTAGCTTACAACAACTCTGTACACAGTAGCACTGGCTTCATCCCATTTCAGGTAGCCACAGGACAAGAATTCAACCCCATGCCAGAACTACCCACTAAGGAACCTGACATCCCCTCCCTTAAGGAGTGGATAAACAATCTACAAACCACTTGGCCAGTCATCAGCTAACCCTACAAGAGGCTAGAGCAGATTTTAAAACTCAGGCTGACAAGAAACACAGTGAACCCAAGCCATTCAAGGTTGGGGATCGCGTGTATTTATCCACAAAGTTCCTACAATCATTACAACCCTCTAAGAAAGTGGGACCAAAATTCATTGGCCCATTTCCCATCACCAGAATCATTAACCATGTCACTGTAGAACTCCTCCTTCCTAAAACACTTAGACAGGTTCATCCCGTGTTTCTTACTCAAACCTGAAATCACATCAAAGATCAGACCCCCTTTACCCACACCTCCTAACCCCATTATGGTGGAAGGAGAACAACATTTTGAAATTAAAGATATCCTTGACTCACGCACTCACCATGGCTCCACACAATATTTAGTAGCATGGAAACACCTACCCTTTTTTGGGTAGCCAAAAAACATGTAAAAGCTCCCACACTGTTAAGGAAATTCCACCTGAAATACCCCCACAAACCATCCTAATTCTTAAGGTATTAGTTGTTTTGTGTCTTTCCAGGTGGATTTTCCATTTTTCTGAGGAGGGCAATATGTCAGATCCGTGTATCTGCCATTCTTTTGTGGAAGAAGGGGGTGGTTTGGATTTGATGCATTTAATTATTTTCTTTCTATGTATCCTAGGTATCCTATTTCTTGCCTTGTCTTGTTGTATAACCTTTCACCTGATTTATAACCATTGCCTGGCGCCCCAGATCCCTGGAAAATTCTCACCTCTTGGGGAATGCAAGGGGAGGAAGAGCCATGTGGATTGCAACGCCGGGAGATGGCCCTGAGAAGCTCTTCTTATCTGTTTCTCAGAGAGGCCAGTACAATAACATATTCACACCTTCAGATTGGCGGAATCCACATCAGACTGTTGGGAGGGGTTTCTAATTTTATCCTAGTTGCATGCCCTGAGGGACTTCGGAGCCTGCTTTGAATTCTGACTTGCTTTTACGCCTTTTCAATAAAAGGTTCCTTTTGAAATACAAAGTTTCAAGAGTCTATACTTTCTTGAAGCGGGGGGAGAGGCTGGCCAACACATCTCTAGTGATTTATTAAAGATGTGGGCCAGTTGTTCAGCCCAAGCTTTCAAGCAAGAAGGAGTTACCTTGTCTGGACCTGGTGCTTTTCCAGGCTTTTGTCTGTGAAATAGACCTTCCACATCATTTTCTGTTATTACCAGAGGTGGGGGGCCCAAAGGGATGTGGTCAGTTGTAGGAAGCTTGCCTGTTGTTGGTGTATCTGAGATGGAGATGGTGGTGGTGAAATGGTGATGACACATTCAGGTCATCTGCCAGCTGTCGATTCCCTTCAGCATGGAAAGGAGGTTTGCTGTAACTAATGATATTTTTGAGAGTTTTCTACATATTTGCTGGTTCATTTGTTGAGAGCTGATTCCTCAGCTTTTCATAATAGCTTCTTTTTGCTGCTCTGATTTCTCTTGTTAATCAGGCATTTCTGGCCTGATTGTACAGCAGTCTATCTCCTTTCCTATAGGCTTCCTCTTTGGCACGATGTAGCTAAAGTTTAGCTGTGAACCAAGGCTTGTTGTTACTGTGTATTCATAGGTTTCTGGTCAGCACGCATAGGTCTTCACGAAAACTAACATATGATGTTACAGTATCTATGAGTTCTGAGAGTTCATCCAAGTCTGCAGAGGTATCTTTGAAAATGTTCCAATCTGTGCAATCAAGGCAATAGCAATAGCAATAGCACTTAGACTTATATACCGCTTCATAGTGCTTTACAGCCCTCTCTAAGCGGTTTACAGAGTTAGCATATTGCCCCCAACAATCTGGGTCCTCATTTTACCCACCTCAGAAGGATGGAAGGCTGAGTCAACCTTGAGCCGGTGAGATTTGAACTGCCGAACTGCAGCTAGCAGTCAGCTGAAGTAGCCTGCAGTGCTGCACTCTAACCACTGCACCACCTTGGCTCATAGCTTTAACCTGTAGCCTGTAGCTTTAACCTTATCTTCTCAGTCCAAGTCTTCAGTGATTTAATTGTTGATTTCATGGTTTTAAGCCTTTGTCTATAAACAGGTACAAGGTGAATCATATAATGATTGGTGTGTCCCACAGCTGCTCGTGGTAAAGACTGATAAGCATCTTTTAATGTTCTGTAGCAGTGGTCTAAAGTATTCTTTCCTCTAGTAAGACAGTTGACATGCTGAAAGTATCTTGCTAGCTCATGGCTTAAGTTAGCACTGTTGAAATCTCCTAGCACAATGAGAAGCAAATCAGGGTATTTCTCTTCAGCCCACATAATCTGGTCAGCTAGAGTTTGTAATGCATTGTTTATGCAAGCTTATAAAGGAATATATGTTGCAAATAGAAGGAATAATGAAAACTCTCATGGAGAATAAAATGGTTTGCAATTGATAATTAATGTCTCTAAGCCCACATCACAGAATTTCTTTACATTTTACACCATCACTTGTTGATATAAAAGCAGATATCCCCCCTTCTTTTTACCAGATGTTTCTGTTGTCTGCCCTCTGTATCTGAAACCCTGGGATATGCAAGCTGCTATCATCAATCGACTCATTTAGCCAGGTTTCAGTGAAGCAGAGGGCTGCTGAGTTGTAAAAATCAGAGTTGCATTTGTTTAAATGAAATATTTCATCTGATTAACGAGTGAATGTAAATTAGTCAAAAAGAGTGAAGGTTGACTCAGCCTTCCATCCTTCCGAGGTGGGTAAAATGAGGACCCAGATTGTTGGGGGCAATATGCTGACTCTGTGAACCGCTTAGAGAGGGCTGTAAAGCACTGTAAAGCGGTATATAAGTCTAAGTGCTATTGCTAAGAGGGGGTTTTATTCCAATTTAGCCTATTCAAAATCCCTGCTCGCTTACCCCTTCTTGTCCATCGGCTCCTCCTTTTGTTTTTGTTTTTCCATTGTTCCGAGAGAGCTGCCACTTCCTGGATGACAATCTCTTCTGCATTTCTAAAGATGGGGGGTGGGTGGGTGTAGTAATTTTGTAAGTACAATTGCAAAATTATCTCTTATTTTATTATTATAAAAACTCACTGTTTTCTATTATCCAGGGTTCTTTTTTTGTAAATATTAAAACCTCAAATCATAAGAGCATTTTTTTTCCATTTCATGCAAAAAGTCTATAAGAAGTTTCCAGGCAATCATAAATATAAACATTGCTGTTTCTCTGATTATAGAAATAAATTTAGCCATCTCCACAATTTTCATCATCTTTACTTTTTTCTTCTGCAGACTAAACATGCTATTTTTTTTTTTTACTGTGTCTCACAGGACTCTGTTTAAAGTCTTTCCAGCATCCTGATAGCCCACCTCTGAACTTATTCTAGTTTGCCAATATGTTTTTTTTTCCAGATTGAGATATTGTAGAAGGCAAAAGGGATGGCCATGAAGGAAAAGAGAAAGAGCTGATATCAAGGCAACAGTGGAGCTTGAGCCTGGGTCTCTCAAGTTTACATAAAGATAAGGTGAGGGATTGGGAAGCATATTCATACTTGCAAGGGTCTGTTACTACAGTTGTTATAGCAAAAGTAGTCCTCACTCATATGGCATTAGTTTCTTAGTTTGGTTCACTTTGTTGGGCTGACAATCCCTGGAACTGGATATAGGATTTTAAATGTGGTGGTGGTGGTATAGAGGAGAAAATAGCTTGTTTATCAGTTGCATTATATAGTTTGCCCAAGTTCAATATTTTTCCCAGATGTACCTCTGCCAAGCCAGGATTAATTATCTATTGTAGTGTTTTTCATATTTTTCCCCAGGTTCAGGATTTCACAAATCCCCATGCTTGTTTCAACCTACTATTCAAGCCTTCATACGCTAGTTAATCCTTTCTTTAGAGTTTTTTGTCATCTGCAGATGTGATTATCATTCCGTCAAAAATCAACATCCAAGCCAATTACAATATAGAATGGAATAAGTTCTAGATATAAGCCATGACTATCCACTCAATATTGACTCCAGTGTGATGCAGAGCCATTTATGAATATTCTGTGGGTGCTGTCATTCAGCCAAATATGAATCCATCTATTTATTTATTTATTTATTTATTTGTCAAACATGTACAAGATAGCAGGTATAGGTATAATCATAAACATAATCAAAGTGAATACAGATAGATGAAGACAATAGGACAGTAGGACAGGGACGGTAGGCACGCTGGTGCGCTTATGCACGCCCCTTACAGACCTCTTAGGAATGGGGTGAGGTCGACAGTAGACAGTCTAAGGTTAAAGTTTTTTGGGTTTGGGGAAGAAACCACAGAGTCAGGTAGTGAATTCCAGGCATTGATCACTCTGTTGCTGAAGTCATATTTTCTGCAGTCGAGTTTGGAGCGGTTTACTGTAAGTTTGTATCTATTGGGTGCTCGTGTATTTTTGTGGTTGAAGCTGAAGTAGTCATTGACAGGTGGGACATTGTGGCAGATAATTTTATGAACTACATTTAGATCGGTTCTAAGGCGACGTAGGTCTAAGTTGTCTAAGCCCAAAATTTCAAGTCTTGTGGAATAAGGTATTCTGTTGC
>QLTV01002146.1:39295-56366 GCA_003457575.1 Thermophis baileyi
ATTAAAGTTGATTCTAGTTGCTTCAATAATGGCAGAGAGACTAAAAAGGTTTCTAAATGAATTTATACATTCAGATAAAAATGGCTTTTTGCTTAAGAGACAGATTAAAAACAACATGAGAATGATTTTAAATACATAAAAAAGGCACAAGACAAGGATGTCCACTATCTCCTTTACTATTCATATTGACATTGGAAGTTGCTAAATAGAAATATTAGACAAGACATAGAAATTAAAGGTATGGAAATAAAAAAGGAACAATATAAATTGTAGGCATTTGCAGATGATTTTGTCTTTATCTTGGAAGACCCACAAGAAAATGGACTCAAACTAATTAAGAAAATAGAAGCATATGTTGAAGTTGCAGGACTGAAAATAAATAAAGAGAAAAATCAAAATAATAGTTAAAATGTTACAGACAATTAAAGAAGATACTTATAAATTGGCACAACAAATTAAAATGGATTTGGAGAAATGGAAAAATCTACAACTATCATTGATGGGAAGAGTAGCCACCATAAAAATGAATATCCTGCCAAGGTTCAATGGCTAGCAGACAAAAACAGGAGCTAGGAAAAAAGGGAAATATATGAAAGGATTAGTGATATAAGGAAGATATATTAACTTGGTTAAACAAATAGCATGATTTTTATTTCCTAAAATGATTTGTACCCAGATAACACACTGTTCAATTGAAATTGGAATTTTCATATGCTATAAAGTAAAATAAAAACAAAAATTACACACACACAGGCATACATACATTTCCCATGTTTTCCCGTGCTTTAAATTAAAATTTAGAGGTACTCACCTTCTTTCCAAGCAGCCTTTGAGCTCAAAACTCAAAACCCATTTAAAACCTAGTTCCAAATGGCCAAGGTCCAAGAAAAACTTACCCACAGACTCAATGGTTCTGTTGCTAGCAAGGGAAGCTTACTTGGGCCAGATCCATTGTCTAAGTTAGCTTGGAGTCCCACCTCTTGGGTGCCAAATTGTTGTAAGGAATATCCTTCTGGGTTCAGTTCCAAGTGGGGAAAAAGACACTGGATTCATGGAAGTTGCTTGGAAAGAAGGTTTAATGGTGGACAGGAGCACATGGCATGGGCTCCTGAACAGAAAAGGTGGATCACATGCTTCCAGATGTTGGATGAAGAGAGAAGGGCCAGATGCTGAGAGTGCCCTGGTTTTATGATTTGTACCCAGATAACACACTGTTCAATTGAAATTGGAATTTTCATATGCTATAAAATAAACTAAAAATTTATTACACACACACACACACACACACACACACACACACACACACACACACACACACCATATGCTATAAAACAAAATAAAAACTTATTACACAAAAAAGAAGATGTTCTGGCGTGACCTCCTATACTTTCCAGGCTCTATTGGTAGAACACACAGAGGAAGAAAGATCCAGCTGTAATTGGGAGAACGATCCCCTCACATACACACATACACATGCAGGCATACACACATTTCCCATGCTTTTCCATGCTTTAAAATTAAAATTTAGAGGTACTCACCTTCTTTCCAAGCAGCCTTTGAGCTCAAAACTCAAAACCCCTTTAAAACCTAGTTCCAAATGGCCAAGTTTAGGAAAATTTACCCACAGACTCAATGGTGCTAGCAAGGGAAGCTTACTTGGGCAAGGTCCATTAGTTAGGTTAGCTTGGAGTCCCATCTGGGGTGCCAAAATTGTTGGAAGAAATATCCTTCTGAATTCAGTTCCAAGTGGGAAAAAAGACACTGGATTCATGGAAGTTGCTTGGAAAGAAGGTTTTAATGGACAGGACCACATGGCTTGAGGTCCTGGGGAAAAGGTGGATCACATGCTTCCAGATGTTGGGTGAAGAAAAAGAAGGGGTGAGATGCTGAGAATCCCTTGGTTTTATGCCCTCTCTTGGGCCCCGCCTCAAGGCCTCCTGCTTCTGTGCAAGAAATGCACTCTGATTGGCTGTCATTCCCATGGGGCCATGCAGGGGCAACTCTGTAGGCTGTCCTGAGTCCAAGTTTGCTTGAGCCTTGTTGGCTGATGCAATCTTCCCAGGTGCCATGTGGTGAGATGGGTAGAGGGTTAATCTTATCATGTCCTAAGGGTGAAGGTCTTAATCCCATCACCCTGGAGCTGAAGGGGGGGGCAGGGAGCTGCAGGAAGCTGCTTTGTCTTTAAAACATGTTTCTCCTTTTCTCTCATCCAGGGAAATATAATATTCTGTCTTTTTAATATTTCCCAGAATATTTCATTCTTCTAGGAGGGGGGTGGGTGCTAATTTCCTTCAGTATCTTCAGAGCTTCAAGCAAGTTCCTTTCTTAGGTTGTTCTATGGAGCAATGAACATTCCCCACTTTCTACTACCAGGTAGATATTCTTATAGATAGAAGAGAATTATGCATCTACACTGCCTGTGTGCATGAATTCAAATGTTTTCAGCCAGTCCTAAAAAGTAACAGAAAAAGCTTCTACATATGTGCCCTGTATGCTCAGTAACCTCTTCCGAGTATTGGAATTGCCAGTGATACTTCATGCTATATAAATCAGAAATGCTATATTTGTTTTATGATCATTTCATCAAAAAGCTCTTCTCTTTTGAAAAAAGTTTCAATAGTAGTTTCCTTTATCAAATTGAATAAAAATTGATAGAAAAAAAGAATGCCAGAAAATCTTTCTGCATGAAATTAATTTTAATTTCCCCTTCATGAGCAGACTATTTTCACTTGAGATATGTGCAAACACTCTCATTTGAGAAATTGTTAGATTGTTTTGGATTGCTTCTTATAAGAGCTATTAGATTCCTAAAAGCCCTTGGGATGTTTCCAAATGTCAAGGCTGCCTCCTTTTAAAATTGGTGTGGCAATATAGAAAAGTTACCACTGCAGATATGTTGGATGTATTCCTGATTCACAATCTCACATGAATCCAATAATTCATATCCATTTTTGCTTTTTAACTATCAAAAAATATGATCTTAAACAAACAGAAATTCAAAAGAATGTCAGTTTCATTAGCTTTGGTTAATAGTTTGGAGGCCTTGTGTATAAAATTTGCACGTATCAAACTGTCTTTGTACATCCAAGGATACATGATGATTTTTTTGAAAAACCAACACAAAGATAAAATAAAAATGATCTGGAAGGTTTTGAAATATATATTTGCATTTTCTTACAATGCTGATCTGAGAAGTGTGGAAGCAACTAAAGCTACATCAATCCTTCCTAACTGTCTCAGAAAATGTGTGCTGTTCACCAGCTGTTTATGTGGAAATTATTTGAAGAAGAACAAGCAAGGCCATATGGTGCTCAAGCAATACAGTGAAAGCATGAAGAATAAATGTGCAGGCTATGGTAGATAATGGTCATGCTAAGTAGGTATCAAATGCTGGAGGCACATTGCATTAATAGTTAATCTCTCCTTTTATCTTCTAAATGCTTACATTTCTTAACAGCTTGTAGTTAGGGAAATGAATTAATAAGTCATTCTGATGATCTATTAATTTTTGTAGAGTGACAAAATATTTAATGTACTGCACAGATCCAAAACAGTTCCTAATTAAATGATTTTAAGAAAGAAAAAATGCATTATTTTACAGTAATAGAACATCTGCAGATACCACAAAAAGGCTTCCTGTAGATCCAACAACAGTTAATGATGAAGACAAAATCAAAAATTTGTTGGGAATTATAAACAAGGAATAGAACTGAAATGGAAGCAGAAATACAACATTAAAAAAAGAAAGTTCTAATAGGTTTAATAATTCTGCCATAGAAGGCATTATCACATATCAGCCCTTAACTATCTGGCCTAGCTTGCTGCTTTTATGTAGTGGCATGAACTTCTTGTCCTTGCTTTATTTGTTATTCTAAACAGAATAATTGTCCTTTGAAGAGTGACTGTCTTCATTTTATCGGCATAAGAATACTTTTACATTGCAAAGGAGTCAGCTAAACCAATACATTAAAAGTAGGGGTCAGAGCCAGAAAAGAAATATTGAAGAAAAAAAATGGTATTATTAACTAGTACTATTATTAGCTGAAGGAAGTTAGCACCCCCCTAGAGGAATAAAATATCCTAGGAAATATTAAAAAGGCAGAATATTATATTTCCCTGGATGACAGAAAAGGAGAAACATGTTTTTAAAGACAAAGCAGCTTCCTGCAGCTCCCTGCCCCCCTTTCAGCTCCAGGGTGATGGGATTAAGTCATGGCCCTCAGGACATGATAGGATTATCACTCTACCCATCTTGCAACAGAACTCACCACATGGCACCTGGGGAGATTGCATCACCAGCAAGGCTCAACCAAGCCTGACAGACAGCCTACAAAGTTAGCTAAGACCCCTGCCCCATGGGAGTCTGACAGCCAATCAAAGTGCATTTGTTACACAGGAACAGGAAGGTCTGGGGTGGAGCCCAACAGAGGGTATAAAAAACTCAGGGACTCTCAGCAAGGCCCTTATTTTTCCTTCACCCAACATCTTGAAGCATGTGATCCCCCTTTTGCCCCAGGACCTCAAACCATGTGGTCCTGCTGTCCACCATTAAACTATCTTTCCAAACAGCCTCCATGTTTCCAGTGTCTTTTTCCCCACTTGGAACTGAACCCAGATGGACATTTCTTCCAACAATTTTGGCACCCCAGAGATGGGACTCCAAGCTAACCTAACCAATGGACCTTGCCCAAGTAAGTTTCCCTTGCTAGCAGCAGACCATTGAGTCTGTGGGTAGGTTTTCCTGGACTTTGGCCATTTGGAACTAGGTTTTAAAGGGGTTTTGAGTTTTGAGCTGAAAGGCTGCTTGGAAAGAAGGCAAGTACCTCTAAATTCTAATTTTAAAGCATAAAAAAGCATGGGAAATGTGTGTATGCCTGTGTGTGTAAGTGAGGGGATCCTTCTCCCAATTACAGCTGGATCTTGCTTCCTCTGTGTGTTCTACCAAGAGAGCCTGGAAAGTATAGGATATCAGGCCAGAGCACAGGATCTTCTTTGTGTGTGTGTGTGTGTGTGTGTGTGTGTGTGTGTGTGTGTGTGTGTAATAAATTTTTATTTTATTTTATAGCATATGAAAATTCCAATTTCAATTGAACAGTGTGTTATCTGGGTACAAATCATTTTAGGAAATAATAATTATGCTGTTTGTTTAACTAAGTTAATGTATCTTCCTTATATCACTAATATATTTCCCTTTTTCTAGTTCCTGTTTTTGTCTGCTAGCCATTGAACCTTGGCAAGATATTCATTTTTATGGTGGCTACTCTTCCCATCAATGATAGTTGTAGATTTTTCCTTCTCCAAATCCATTTTAATATGTTGCGCCAATTTATAATAAGTATCTTCTTTAATTGTTACACACCTTGCCATTAGTTGGATTCCTAAATATTTAATATTTAACTTTCTTGACTATACTGTTTTCCTCATTAGTTTTTTTCTGTATGTCTCTAACATTTTTAACTATTATTTTGGTTTTTTCTTTATTTATTTTCAGTCCTGCAACTTCAACATATTCTCCTATTTTCCTAATTAGTTTGAGTCCATTTTCTTGTGGGTCTTCCAAGATAAAGACCAAATCATCTGCAAATGCCTGCAATTTATATTGTTCCTTTTTTTTTCCATATGTTTAATTTCCATGTCTTGTCTAATATTTCTATTTAGCACTTCCAATGTCAATATGAATATTGGAGGAGAATATAGGAGATAGTGGACATCCTTTTCTTGTGCCTTTTTATGTATCTAAAATCATTCTCATGTTGTTTTTAATCTGTCTCTTAAGCAAAAAGCCATTTTGATCTGAATGTATAAATTCATTTAGAAATCTTTTTAGTCTCTCTGCCATTATTTAAAGTAGATAGTGGACATCCTCGTCTTGTGCTTTTTTTTATATTGAAATTCTCTGTCGTGTCTCCATTTACCATCACCTTTGCCGTTTGTTTGTAGTGTATTGCCTTTATAGTGTTGGTGAATCTCTCACCAAGGTCCATTTTTTTAATTGTGGTGACATGGGTTGCCAGTTTATGGTGTCAGGTGCTTTCTGCGCATCTAGGATGATCAACACCATTTGTTTTCCAGGATGTGCTCCATAGTATTCCAATGTATTTAAAATCATTCTCATGTTGTTTTTAATCTGTCTCTTAAGCAAAAAGCCATTTTGATCTGAATGTATAAATTCATTTAGAAACCTTTTTAGTCTCTCTGCCATTATTGAAGCAACTAGAATCAACTTTAATGTAAGGCTACATTAATAGAAACTTCCAAGTCTAAAAATACAAGGTTCCCACAAAGTTCAGTAACCCACAGAGACACAAACCTTTAATTTCAGGCATAGATTGGCTGCTGAAAGACCTAATTGTAGTGCTGCCTGAAGATATAAATAAATATAGAGATTGGTCTTGTTCCAAAATTCAAGTGAACTATTCACAAAGAATCATTAATTTTCTTTTTCTTTTTTAAAAAAATATTTTTATTGAAGTTTTTCACATTTAAAAAACAAAACATAGTTCCACTAATACAGCTTTACAATATCGGAATTTCTTTCTCAATTCTACATTTTCCATATTTAAGGCTTTTGTTTTTAACTTAAACATTCTTATATCCATCTATTCCTTTATACATTTTATACTTTGTTTTACAACCATTTAGATTCTCAAATTGCATTTGTTACATTTTATTACATCATTCTGTATTACTTTATACCTTTATACCTGTATTATACCTATAATATTAATAAGAATCATTAATTTTCAAGGGAGCCTAGAGAAGTTATGGAACTTAATAATTGTAAACTACACCAGACAGCAACTTATGAATCTCAGAAAATTCCTAGGTGCTTATATGCCCAGGTAATGTAACATAATCCAAGCTATAACCAAAACCCAAATCCAACATTTGGGGAAGTTGCTGAAGGTTTTAGGACAACTCGGCATGGTCAACTCACCATGGCCAACTTGCCATGGTCTACTCACTGCGACCAACTCACTGCAGGACAACTTGCCTCGGGACAACTCACTGAAGGACAAGAGTTACATTAATTTCAAAAACATGGTGGAATAGAATAATTAAAGAAAGGATAGAAAAGGAGGGACAAAATGAAGTGTGAATGACAATTTTTTTAAAAAAATTAAATACTTAAATTGAATTGTTGAATTGTCAGTGAGTTTCTCTGCAGTACGTTGGCCATGGCGAATTGTCCCATCATGAGTTGACCATGCTGAGTTGGCCATGGCAAGTTGTCTATGGCGAGTTGGCCACAAGTTGTCCCATTCTGCTGCTGAATAGGATTGAATGTCTATAGGAATAGCTCCATGATTTCCATGGGAATCGATGAACCCTGAGCTATACATGCTAAAGTCACCCAGGTCAACAGATCTACAATGAAAAGTGTAGAAACTTTATTTTGTGTTGTGCAATAGCATAATTTACATATTCTGAAAAAATTAAACATTGGTTACTTGATTAACAAATTATAAGTATAATAGGTTACTATCACACCCCATCCCCTTTTCTTTCAATCTTGACTATAAACATTTAAAACTGTCAAAGCTGAAATACATGAACTCCCTAGCTTCATCTGTACTTCATCTATGCTACTTCAACTATCTATAATATCAGTCACTTTGATTTACTCATTCAGGATTAAATCCAAAGATTTTTGTCTTCTGGTTAATTGAACTGGCAGAGGAAGCCCAGTCCTATTTCACTCAGAGGGTTTGCAAATACTGAGGTGAAGGTTATTGCTTGGCTTTTTTTTTTTTTGCCTTTGTATTTCAAGGTCCTATTCCTCCACCTCTTTAACTGTTTACAGCATCAACCCCATGGAATGCTGAATGATATTATATCACTCTGTAATTTTAATGATATCCTTAAATGTTATCATATGGCTCCACAATTCCTCAGTATAATATTATAATGATACTTCTACTACATGTCATCTTGTGGCTTGGGAGTATAATTTTGCATTTCCAAAACATTAAGAAAATATGTTTGTTCATAGTAGAATGTATAAAGAGTGAAATCTTCAGATTTTCTACTTTTATAATGTATCTAGGGATTTTTTATTTAAACCAAATTCTTATTCATAGTCACATTTATTTATTTTTTGCTTTTTAGAAATTCAAGTAATAAGAGCTGACATATTCCCTTTTGAAAAGCCTTCCAAAGTTATCCATAAAGTTATGGATAGCTTTAATTAATCAGCACTAGATATAAGTGTGCTGACATACTGTTTGAGGGCTGAAATAATTTCCACACTACTGCACAAAAACAAATTCAAGAAATGAATGCAAGTTAAGAATCCTACTAACATTTCACTTGGCAAGTAAATCAAATTAAAGAATGAGCTAAATGATAAAGAATGAAGTAGAATAGCATTAAGCTAATAATGCACATTGTAATAGTGTTATCTTAGAGTAATAGTGTTACTCTATTATCTCCCTGCAGTGTTTGCTTTACATTTCAAAGGAAAGAGAGAAAGCATGGAGTGAGGGATGATAATAGGCTGACAAGGCATAAAGGAATGAGGAGTAGCATGATAAGTAAAATTAATACATACCTTACAACTTGATCACCACTGGCCAACTTACAGTAGAAATTCTTTTCCTTTAAAGCAAGTTAAGAATATTACCATTGATTAGTGGCCAAAGAGAAGAAAAGCCTCATTATCTTTACTAGATGCAGAAATAAGGAATCTGTGGAAGTTACAGTTGGCAATGCCTCATTTCTTTCCATGACAAGCAAGGTATTTGCATTTTGACAGTATATGGTAAGGAAGAACTTTCAGGTTCTATTTATTTCTCATTTCAATACTCTTAAGCAAGAGCTGTCCTATTTTCCCACTAGTCTGATATTTTTTTAAGGTGGTAGAAGAGTCTCCATTTTGGGTACATTTCTCTTGAGTTACATATTTTTGCCAAAAATTATTGTTAATATAATACATTGTTGCATATGGTTTTTAAAAATATGCATATTTCCCTTTTAATATATACATTGCTGTCTGAATTTCAACTAGATAACTATATATTCAGAGAAGCATAAAATTAGTAGGATAATAGTCTATATAAAGCAGACTCTTGTAATAGTCTAAATAGGGGAGGGGGAGTGCATTCAAATACAAACAGAAGAAATTTGTCCTTTATGCTCAAGCACTGTTAAAGCTGAGTGCTGAGCTAAGCCAATAAAACAATAGAAACTTCTCAGATCCAGGAAGACCTTCATCCATCTGTAGTTACAGCCTTAGCAGAAAGCTTTGTAGGAAGAAAAATCCTATCCAGTTCCAAGCCAGGAGAAAAATTCTGGAAATAAAATGGAGGCTGGCTACAAGGAAAGAAGGTCTCTGTTATTTGGTTTTCAGAAACTTCAGTGACAGCGGCATGTTTCTGGGGTGGCTGACAAAATGACTGAATGAGTGGATGGATTTTTATAGGGTTCTGGGGTTTGGTGATTGAGATTCTCCAGGGGGTTGTGCAATGTAGTGAGCCTTGTGTTTTTTACTATTTCAGTGGTGGTGGGTTAATCCTATTATGTCCCAATGGTCATGTCCTGTTCTTAGAATGTGGGTGGGGGACAGGGGTGGGTTCTAAATTTTTTACTACTGGTTCTGTGGGCGTGGCTTATTTTGTGGGTGTGGCTTCATGGTCATGTGACTGGATGGGCATGGCTTCATGGTCATGTGACTTGGCTGGCGAGGCTTGGTGTTCATGTGACTGGGTGGGCATGGCCAACTCAATGTCACTCACATCAAGGGGTGCCTCACCTGGCCCCTCCCATCTCAGCCATTCCTTGTCACACCCAGCCTCAACATTCTGTAGTTCTGTAGTTTTACATAGTTCTGTAAAAATGTTGTTCACCTTTTTTCAACTTTATTATCTACATACTATAGATGTACTTTCATGGACCACTGAAAGGAGAAAATGTTTTACGAAGGCGTAGACATGCAAGGAGTCCAAAAACAGAAATCCAAATTGTCTGTACCCTGGACCAGGACAGGCCCCAGGGTGGGTTTGGACTCTCCCGCAGCGCACATAGAAAGAACGTTCAGGTAAGACAACATTCATTCTCCTGTGCGCTGCTTGGAGAGTCCAAGCATGGGATGTACCCAAGCTTAATGTCTCAAGGGTGGGAAGAAGACTGGTCCAGGGTCCCTGAAGTGGAATGAACCCTTTGTAGAACCCTCCTGCCAAATGAAGCCTCAGGAGAAGCAAAGGAATCCAGTCGATAGTGTCTAATAAAAGGTGATGGCGACATCCAGGTCGCCGCCCTGCAAATGTCCTCAATGGATTCTTGTGTGGCCCATGCCGCCGTAGTGGCCACACTCCTTGTTGAATGAGCAGTTATGCGGCCCGGCAAAGGAGTACCTTTGATCTCATAGGCCTTTGCAATGCATGCTTTCAGCCAGCGGCCCACTGTTGAAGGTGAAACTTTCTTCCCCATCGATGTTGGTTGAAAGGACACGAATAAGGATTCAGATCTGTGAAAAGTGGCCATCCGTTTAATATATCTATGAAGAGCCCTCCTGACATCCAAGGTATGCCATAGTTTCTCCTGAGGATGGACCGGATTTGGGCAGAAATCAGGAAGAATAAGTTCTTGGGTCCTATGAAACAATGAATTAACTTTCGGAAGAAAGGATGGATCCAATCTCAGCACCACCCTGTTTGGATGGAAACTACACAAATCGGAATGAACTGACAATGCAGCCAGCTCTGAAATTCTCCTGGCAGAAGTGATAGCTACCAGGAAAACCACATTAAACGTCAGAAACCGTAGGCTGGTAGTTCGTAACGGCTCAAACGGTGGTCCAGTAAGAGCCTGTAAAACTAGGGTAAGATCCCAGGATGGATAACGGTGTACCATTGGTGGTTCCAGATTAGAAGCTCCCTTAAGAAAGCTACAGACCCGAGGATGATGAGCTAGGGATTGAAGACCTTCATATACCAATACAGTTGACAGAGCAGCTGCCTGTCTTCGAAGGGTGTTGGGAGCCAAGCCTCTTGCAAAAGGCCTCGAACCCCTCTTGCAAAAAGTCCAAGACCTGTGGTATCGAAGCTGAAACTGGACTGATATGATGTGTGGTACAAAAGTGACAAAATGCTAACCAGGTAGCGTTATATAGGTGATTGGTGGATGCTCGTCTGGAGGATTGAATGGTGTTGATCACCTTCCCGGAAAACTTATCCTTCCTCAGGATATCCCTCTCAAGTGCCATACGGTTAATTGCAGCCACTGGGGGTCCGGATGGAGCACAGCCCCCTGGCTGAGGGATATCCTGTGGCCGGGAATCCTCCAGGGACGGGTCACTGACAGGCTGACCAGATCCGCATACCAAGGGCATCATGACCAATGAAGGGCCACTAGAAGAATCTCCGCCCTCTCTGCCAGCAACTTCCTTATCACTCTCGGAATGAGGGGAAGAGAAGGGAAGGCATACAACAGCCCCTGTGGCCATGGGCTGCATAGAGCGTTGACCCCTTCCGCCCCCAGCACTGCGAACCTGGAGAAGAACCTGGGAAGATGAGTGTTGGATGGATGGGCGAACAGGTCCACAACTGGTCAACCTAATCTCAGGGACAGAGCTTCGAACAGATCCGGGTGCAGGCACCACTCTGAGTGATCTATCGTGGTCCGCTTGTAGGTTCAAAGTCTCGGATATGTGTTCCGCCCTGATGGAACGGACGTGACGTTCCATCCAAAGAGCCAGCTTCTGTGCCTCCTGCATGAGACTGCTGGACCGAGTGTCCCCTTGACGATTGATGTGAGCCCGGGTGGCCATATTGTCAGTTAGGATGAGGATGTGTTGGTCTGACACTAGATGTTTGAAGTGACGAAGAGCCAGGTCCACTGCTCGCAGCTCCAACCAATTGATGTTTTTTGACAAGTCCGATGCGCTCCAACTCCCCTGAGCCACCTGGGACTGGATGTGAGCCCCCCACCCGAAGAGACTGGCATCTGTTGTAATCGTGCTGTGGGTGGGTTCTCTGAAAAGGCACCCCTTTGACATGGCTCTGGATATCCACCAATTGAGGGATCTGAGGACAGTTGAAGAGACCCGAACCTTGATCTTGGAATTGCTGCGTTTCACACTCCGATGTGGCAACAAGAACCATTTGTAAGGATCGCCTCTCCGTCTTGCTTAAGAAAGCAAGAACTTCTGAAACAATGTAGTTCAAAAGGATCTTTTATTAAGCAGAAGTGAAAGCATTCCATTCAAAGCAACGTCTGAATACCCTTAGGCAAAGCAGGTAGAGTTAAAGCAGTAGAGACCCCTCCCATTAGCCAGAATGCAGATTCTAGCCAATACACAAGTGTGAAAATGTTTTCTTTATCAACTGCTCTGGGAACCGGATAAACATACATTTCTCTGACCACCTTCTGTTATCCATTGAAGTGAAACATCCCACATTGCCCCTCATAAACCTTCTCCAAAAGTGAAGAGATCTCAGGATGCTTGGCGCCCGGGTATAAGTTGTAAACCATCAATTGACACAGGCAATGCTAATAAATCGAACCCAAGGCCCCCCCTTCTCTCAACTGAATGGCACGATCACTCTTTGGGATCTGACACCATTGGAGAGGTTGAGCATGAAGCCTTGCCCAAGGAACAATCTCGATACAGGAGATCATCTTTCCCAGCAGCTGAGAGAGCACAGCCAGTGGAACCAAACGAAGCCTCCTTACCTGATTGACCAGGAGCCAAATGCTGTTTAGCCAGTCCTGCGATAAAAATACCTCGCAAGACTCTGTGTTGATCACTGCTGAGATGAAGAAGGCTGGTGGTTGGGACCAGATGACTCTTGGCAAAGTTCATGGAAAAGCCGTGGTCCTGAAGGGTTTGAATAGTGACCCGAAGGTGGTCTTGAGCTTGTAGAGGTGAAGACGACTGGATGATTATGTCATCCAGGTAACATTGCAACCTTATTGGCCGCGCCCTGAGGGAGGCCGCTACCACTGCCAAAAGTTTGGTGAAGGTGCGAGGGGCAGATGATAGACCGAATGGCATGGCCTTGTATTGGTAATGCACCCCTGCAAAACTGAACCTTAGGAACCTTCTGTGCGATGGTCGAATGGGCACATGAAGGTAGGCTTCTTTTAAGTCTAAAGAAGTTAGAAAATCGTTTGGCCTGATGCAACTCAGGATCGATTTGAGAGATTGCATCTTGAATTTCTTGTATGCCAAATGAAGGTTGAGCTGTTTTAAATCCAGAATAGCTCTCCAACCCCCCTGAACTTTTGGGAACCAGGAAAAGGATGGAGTAGAAACCCCCACCCTCCTGTCCTGGGGGAACCGTCTCTATGGCGGCTATTTCCAACAGATGTTGGATTTCGATTTCCATGAGACTTCTTCTGGTGTGATTGGTGGGAACTGGACACCAAATGAAGTGCCTTGGTGGATTGGAGGTGAACTCCAGAATGAGACCTAATCTTACTGTTTGAAGCGCCCAGGTATCCAATGTAGTAACCTTCCATTGGTGGATGAATCGATGCAGCCAACCACCAATGGGGGCGTCTGACCAGGAGTCACTTGGATTTACAAAAAGGCCGGTTTCTGGACCCTCGAAATGGCCTCCTGTTCTGGGAGTACTGTCTGCCCCTGTCTCTATCTCCCGACCTGTTCAGGGGGTGATTCGAACCCCGGTAGAAGGGGCGTTGATATTGGAAGCCACTAGGGCCAGGGTCTTGGCGAAATGGTTGTCTCCTGAAATATGGCATCATATGACGATCTGCTCTTCTATACGTGTAGGGCAACTCCTTTCGCTTGTCCCTACTCTCCACCAAAATGGGATCCAATGATTCTCCAAAGAGACTGCCCCCTTTAAAGGGTGCAGCTGCCAAGCGCCATTTAGACTTCATATCTCCTTGCCAGTGGTGAAGCCATAAGAGCCTGCGGGATGTTACAGTGGCTGCTATAGGTCTAGAAGCAAATTTAGCTGCATTAAGTGTTGCATCTGCAGAAAATTCAGCAGCCGCCATTAGTTTATTTAGATCTTGGTGCAGGCGCAAGTCTTCAGGAGACACTCTAGCCAGCATTTGTCTGATCCATAAAACAGTATTGCTGTTAAAAAAGGATACAGCTGTGGTCACCCTTATGTACCAGGCCGAAGCCAAATGTGCCTTATGGGCTGCCATCTCAGCTTTGCGGTCCTCCAACTTCAAACCTTCTGAAAAATCGGCAGGAAGAACAGAGGAAGAGACCAGATTAGCAACTGGAGTGTTAATCACTGGGAGTTGAAGAAGGTCCTCCAGTTCCGACCGCATGCTATAGAACCGTTTGTCATTGTTACTGGGAGCGTTCAGTGAAGCCGGTTGACTCCACTGACGTTGAATAACATCCACAAACATCTTCAGGGCCGGAATGGTCTCTTTCTCTAGAACTGGTTCAGAAAACACTCCCTCTGTAGGATCAAGACCCAGCTCCGGGTCCGTTGGTGTGTCTGCTAACCCCATATTAGACGTCATCTTGGCCTTATATAAAAGAGACTTAAACAAGGCAGGTTTAAAAAGGCCAGAAGGCTGATCAGGGACAAGGCCTTCATCTTCAGAGAGGTCCTGGTCTACTAAGCTGTCCTCTGCTATGCTTGAATGATCACTGTGAATGGAGAATGTGAAGAACATTGACCCTGCTGAGAAGGCCAGACAGACTGCTCCTGCAAGCCAGGGGAAAAACCTCTGTGTTGCAATTCCGCAGTAACCCCTTGAAAGATGGTAGATGCAATAAGATCCCTAATTTCCTGGGGCAGAGATAATTCCTAGGACCCCCCAGACCAGAGACCCGCTGCTGTTGGGGTGAACATGACAGATGGGGGTGTCCTACTAACTGTGGTGAGGAGGACCCAAATCGGGAGCCCCTAGGCCTGTAAAAGGCTCAGATGGGGACCTGCCAGTAGTCTCTTCCAGGACTGGAGGCTTGATGGCCATATCCGGAGACAATTCTCTAATAGAATCAGCGTTTCCAGGAGATCCTTCCCGAAGGGAAGGGTTTTCCTCCTGCACAGGAGATAGAGGCCTACTGGTTGCAGCTTGCTGACATGCTTTTGCAAAATGCTTTTCTAGGGATCTCAGATGCCTCTGAGCATCCCTATCCTCAGCCAAGGAGGAAGGCCTTCTAGAAGGTTCCTTCTGAGTCTTGCTCTGCACAGGGGTCTCTTTGCCAGACCTGTGGGCCCTATGGCCACACATGGAAGAATCCTGGCCTCTGGAAGGGGTCTCTCTTGCTGTAGACCTGCCTTTCCTGGTTTTGTCTGCCATCTTATACCAATAGTCACTAAGCGAGACAAAGGATTAATAATCAAGGCTAAAGAAAGATTTCACCAGATCTTTTTCCAGGTCCTGCACTCTTCGAGTCTCTGCCCAGACTCCAATGGCAAGGGCTCCAATCTAGGAGCAATACCTTGCAAAAAGGATCTCTTCCAGAAGGAAGAAGCCTCCAGACTGCTACAATTGCAGGGGGAAAAAAGGGTGGTAGAGGTCTTACTAGGAACTCTGGCTGAACAGGCCTCACCACCAGCGGTCAGAGAGATAAAGGCATATGTGGCATAATAAGAACAAAATGGTGACTGAGGAGCGAACCCACTCAGCGCCGACTCACTGCGACCCACGGCAACACGTGGTCAAAATGGTGCCCTCCTGGCGCCAAGTCCTTCACTGCAGTTTCTGCCTCCCAGCCGCGTGGGTGAGCGATCGCCGATTCCCAGCTGATCACCTCACCGCGGCTGTATTAGAGCCCTGCCAGATCCCCGGACAGAGACCCTGTTCTTTCCTGAACAAGAGGAGGAGGCTAGGTGATCTCCTAGCTCTCCCCTCAGCAGCGGGACCTCCGTAGAAGAGCCACGTGAGCGGGAAGCCCGACTCACATCTGACCAGCTCGCCGCTTCACACTGGAGCCTCGCCGGAGACTCGGACAAGCATTCCTGCTGCTTTTCAAGTTTAAAAAGCCAAAAAACTGCCGTAGGAGAGCCACGTGAGCGGGAAGCCTACTCACAGCTGATCAGATCACCGCTTAACACCGGAGTCTCGCCGGAGCCCCAGACAAGCACTCCTGCTGCTTTTCAAGTTCTTAAGTAAAAAACCGCCGCCGAAAAGCCACATGAGCGGGAAGCCCGACTCACAGCTGATCGGCTCGCCACTTAGCACCAGTCTCGCCGGAGCCCCGGACAAGCACTCCTGCAGCATTACAAGTTTTTTAAGTCAAACAAACAAGGTGGAGGTGGTTCTTGCCGGAATCCGACTAACCAGCCCTCCCCTGAGCAGCAATCTCAAGCCTCAGGGCAGCAGGGAAGCTTCCCTGTGCTCACCCGCTCCCAAATAAAGTTAAAACAGTAAAACCTGGAGATAGTTGAGAGTCCAAGATAAAGTCCTGTTTGTTGTCCAAGAATTGAGTAGAGAAATATTTTTTGCATCCCTCTAGTCTAGACTGAGTAAAACAACTGGCTCAGTGGAGCCAAGGAGGAGGCGTGGCCGGATATTTCTTACTCAGTCCCTGGTAAACAGACAAGAATTTAACCCATGTGTAAGGATCGCCTCTACGTCTAACTTAAGAACGCGAGAACTTCTGAGCCAATGTAGTTCAAAAGGATCTTTTATTAAGCAGAAGTGAAAGCATTCCATTCAAAGCAACGTCTGAATACCCTTAGGCAAAGCAGGTAGAGTTAAAGCAGTAGAGACCCCTCCCATTAGCCAGAATGCAGATTCTAGCCAATACACAAGTGTGAAAATGTTTTCTTTATCAACTGCTCTGGGAACCGGATAAACATACATTTCTCTGACCATCTTCTGTTATCCATTGAAGTGAAACATCCCACATTGCCCCTCATAAACCTTCTCCAAAAGTGAAGAGATCTCAGGATGTTTGGCGCCTGGGCATGGATTGTAAATCGTCCATTGACACAGGCAATGCTAATAAATCTAACCCAAGGCCCCCCCTTCTCTCAACTGAATGGTTTCTCTGACGTTATCCATTGAAGTGAAACATCCCACATTGCCCCTCATAAACCTTCTCCAAAAGTGAAGAGATCTCAGGATGTTTGGCGCCTGGGCATGGATTGTAAATCGTCAATTGACACAGGCAATCAGGCAATGC
>QLTV01002146.1:89330-99942 GCA_003457575.1 Thermophis baileyi
GGTCCGAAAGGCAAAAACGAAGCAATATGCTCCCTCCCATATTTGGATATACCAGGTGATTTAACAGGAAAAAAACATATATATATATATATATCCTTGTCCCTGGAACAAAGATGATAGGGAGGAGATCCTGTGGCTCAAGAGGCTAAGTACTTGCCTAATAAGGCAAGCTGCCCAGGTTCAAATCCCAGTAAAAACAGGGGTGTGGCTAGCTGATGAGAGCTAAATAGCTTGAAATAGATCTATACTAGTCTCCCTTTATTTTATCAGTAAAAATATGTAACACATAGAAATGGACTGTCGTTATAAGCAACTGCCTGGATGGCCCCTGGAGGGGCCGAAAGGCAAAAAGGAAGCAATATGCTCCCTCCCATATATATAAACAAAACAGTCTGGTGCTGGAAGTAATGTTCGTTGGACCCTTATCTTGCAACTGCATTTCATATACAGCTGGTTCAAAAACATGGTCTTTAGCATTTTGACTTAACTGTTGACTACATTCTATACCTAAGTCTCTAGATTTTTATTATTTCCTCTGCTGTCTTGAACTCCACCCTTGTTTTTGATTATGTGCTGTAAATGATTGTGTTCCCTTACTTCAACTCTTTCGGACAAGATACTCATAGTTTTCTGGTTTTTTTCCAGACTGATTCTTGGTTGTTAGTCAAGGACAAAACTCTTGATAGTTGTTATGACAATTATCATAAAAGTTGTTAAGATAAAGATAACCAGCAGCTGTAAACTGTATATGCTATAAATGAAATAAAAGCAAATCCAAGACTCAACCTTTACATTTTTTTTCTTCTGCTTATGAATCCTAATACACTAATACACTAATCATTTCTCATCAGAGCAAATGGTTGACACCTATGCCTTGTTATTGTAACAGTTTAGACTAAATTTATATCCTACATTTCATGAAAGGAAACATTTAAGGAAGCCAAGATGAAGAATATAAAAGTACAAAAATTAAAACTAAACAATTTGTGATAAAATTATTACAATATAAAATAAGAAACTATAAAGGATTCCCCTGGATTTCTTTGAACTATCTTCTGTGTGTAGTAATCAGCTGGAGCTTAGCCCTGGTCTGAGAGCCCAAAAGCCGGCAGCTATAGCTCTGAATGATGGTGTGGATCTTATGATGGAGGCAGAGCAGACATAAAAAAACAAGCTTCCCTGGCCTTTATTGGCAGCTGGGCCTACTCATGTGGACACTAATGCTGTGGAATGTGGCAGGCTGCTGTTGGGATTTTTTGAGGTTTAACTGGCTAGTGGGAGCTTGGAACTGTTTGAACTTCAGGAGACATGGTAGGACTACACAGTTGCAACAATATTTAGTGCAGCATAGCAGGCTTCTGGCTGCTCCTCCGATTACTTTTTGCAATCTTTGGAATGTTCTATAATCTGGCCTGGGAAGGCTGTTTGGGGAACTGGGGCTGGAAGGGAAAGTTGGGTGAGAGGTGAGTGTGTTGGTCCCTCTCCCCTGGGTGAGAGCTGGGGGGGGAGGAGTGGCTCCCTGCTTGGTGGGTGAGAGCGACTGGGCAGGGTGCTGTTTGTGCATTGAGTGGATGTATTGTGAGTGAGTTGGGAGATAAGGGGGTGCTGGATGTGACCCCTCTGCAGCAGTGAGGAAGGGGTGGTGTGAGTTTGAGGGCACTGAGAGCAAGTGCTATTGTGCCTGTAGGGCTCACCTTGCCCCTGACAGTTTGTCAGTTGAAGGAGGTTCCCCCTTTTTAAGGAAGAGTGTTAGTGATGGGAGATGGAATGGTTACAGGGAAGGCAGAGGAGGGTGGTCTATTTCAGTGGTGTCGGGTAACAGGAGATATGGGAGAAAATGGGAGGGGGCAAGCATGGGTAATGCAACCTCAGTGTTTAGTGTTTAGTCTTGTGTTCTGACATTTACCTCATTTACCTGGTCAGCAGATCTGTGGTGGCCCTGGTCTTAGGCTGCTGCTTTTAAATGTCAGATCAGCCTGCAATAAAGCTAGCCATATTGCCGATTTGATCCTTGAAGAGAAGACTGATCTGGCTTGTATAACCGAGACCTGGCTGGGCCCAGAGGGAGGTGTTCCCCTCTTAGAAATGTGCCCAGTAGGTTATCAAGCATGGCATCAGTCTAGACCTCAGGGCCAGGGACGGGGTGTGGCTGTTGTTATCAGAGAATGTCTAGCAGCCTCCAGGGGCACTGCTCCACAAGTGCCCAGCTGTGAGACCCTTTTTGTTAGGTTGGGCTCAAGGGATCAGGTGGGATTGCTGCTGCTATACCAGCCTCTCTGCTGCTTGGCAGCTTCCCTACCCAGGGTTCTGGACCTCACCGCAGGGCTGGCGGTGGAGTTCCCCAGGCTTATGGTTTTGGGGGACTTCAACCTGCCATCCCTGGGGGCAGGGTCAGAGGTAGCCTGAAATTTCATGGAAACCATGTCTTCCATGGGCCTGTCCCAGGTCATCCAGAGCCTGACTAGGAATAGTGGTCACACACCTGATTTGGTGTTTTTCTCGGAGCAGTGCCTATGTGACCTGGAATTGGTGGACTTGTCCTTGGTCCCCCTGTCATGGTCAGATCACAGTCTGGTGACAATGAGTTTCTCGAGAGCTGTACCACCTCCCCGCAGGGAGGCAGAAACTATTAGATTGGTCTGCCCCCATCGACTAATGGACTCTGATGGGTTCCAGAAGGAACTGGGGGTTATAACTGCAGATCTGCTGCATAGTCCAGCTGAGCTCTTAGTCACTGTTTGGAATAGGAAGGTGACTGAGACTCTGGATAGGATTGTGCCCATGCAACATCTCCTCACCCATAGACTTCTCTGCCCTCCATGGTAATTCAGAGGAACTGAGAGGGATGAAACAGATGAAGAGATGTCTAGAGTGCTGGTGAAAGACAAGGGATGAACTCACTCAAACACAGGTAAGAGCTGCTATTAAGGCCTCCCTTGTGGCGATTCAGGCAGCTGTAAATACTTCTCTGCAGATAATCACCCAGAGACCCTCTTTAAGGTGAGCCATCTCCTCCTGGGAAAGGAGGTCCACCTGAAAGGGCATGTTGAGGAATTTGTGATTTTCTGGAAGACAAAATCGCTCGACTTCGTTCCCAGTTAGATGCCGGCGTGGTTGCTGGTCTGGTGAAGCCTCTGAGGCAGGTTCTTGCCCTGTTGTCTGGGAATGGTTTGACCCTGTTGCTCCTGAGGAAGTGGACAGGATCCTAGGGAGTATGCATGCAAGCACTTGTGTCCCTCCTGGCTTGGGAAAGCTTCCTGGGAGGTGACAGGTGGGTGGACTCTGGCAGTGATCAATGCTGCCCAATGGTGCCCCAGTACTTTAAGGAGGCTGTGGTCTGCCCTGTTCTTAAGAAACCATTGTTGGATTCCACCCTGTTGGATAATTTCCAAGCTGTCTCCAATCTTCCCTTTTGGGGGAAGGTGGTTGCGCGCAGCTCCAGAGGTTTCTGGTTGAAATGGATTATCTGGACCCCTACCAGTCAGAATTCAGGCCTGGATATGGGACAGAAAGGGCATTGATTGCACTTTTGGTTGATCTCTGGCGGGAGCGGGATGGGGTAGTGCATACATCCTTGCTCTACTTGACCTCTCAGTGGCTTTCGATACCATCGATCATGGTATTCTTCTGGAGCGGTTTCAGGGGATGGGAGTGGGAGGCACTGTGCTGTCCTGGTTCACTTTCTTCCTCTGCAGCTGTTCTCAGTCAGTATTGATAGGATGGGACAGATCCAGCTCTCACCCACTGCTTTGCGGGGTCCCACAGGGCTTGGTACTCTCTCCGTTCCTGTTCAACATAGATATGAAGCCGTTGGGTGAGATCATCCATCACCATGGACTGAAGTATCAACAATATGCCGATGATACTCAGCTGTATGTCTCAGCTCATGGTGAGTTAAATGATGCCATGTCCTCCTTCTTGCAGTGCCTGGAGGCTGTTAGGAGCTGTATGGGGAGCAATGGGTTGAAATTGAACCCTGACAAGACCAAGTGGCTCTGGGTTTGGGGTACTTTGGCCCATGGAGAATTACCACCTTTGGTCTTGGATGGGGTGGCACTGCCCCAAACAGACCCTGTGCATAATCTGGGGGTTCTCCTGGACTTGCGACTCCGGCTCAAAGAGCAGGTGGCAGTCGTGGTCAGGAGGGCCTTTCTGCAAGTGCGGGCTGTGCGTCAGTTATGCCCTTTCCTGGACCGACAATCCCTACTCATGGTCACTCATGCCCTAGTCACTTCCCATCTTGACTAATGCAATGCGCTCTACATGGGGCTGCCCTTGAAGAGCATCCGGAAGCTCCAGTTGGTGCAAAATGCAGTGGCCCGCATGGTTTTATGATCTTACTGTCTCTGTAACCCATTAATTTTTCTTCCATATATTTGTTTTGCAATTTGACCTTTATTTATTTATATATTCAATGACATGGAGGGGAAAAAAACCTTATCTATGTATTTTTATCCAGCATAAAGCCATGCTACACTTCCCAAGTTTTGCTTACTGCCATCTCTCTCAATCAGAAATCTACCAACCCCTTGATAAATTTATCATATATTATTTTTGCATGCACTATTTCTACCTATTCTTTTTCTAAGAGAACTATAACATTTCAATCATCAGGCATGTGATACAGCTTTCTATACAGCATTTACTTCATTCAGCTATAAGTAGGAGGTCCAACATATTTGTGGCATTTGTGTATTTTCAATGAAAAAAAAACAAGGAAATGAACCATTCTGGATCAAATCTTAACTCAAATGGAAATTTTGGTTAATGAACTACAGTTGTCAAGAGTATTTGAAAAAAAGAAACCATGTGATTTTTAATATAACAAGGAGAGGTAATGCTGAGAACTCAGCCAGACTCACTGGATTTTAGGAAGACAGATTCTGAAGAACACAGGCTAAAAGAGGCAGTCTACCAAAGTCTGAAAATCCAAAAGTAAACAAGTTGAAATGAAATATGAGATATGAACAATACAATACTGAAAGGCCTAGCACAATTGAGAAGGAAAAATGAAAAAAGCTTTAAGAAGTCTATTACAGATTAAAAGTGAGTTCCATGACAAGCTGAATGCAAAAATGATATTTTATAGGAAATGGGAGCAGATAATAATTAAGTATGAGTATTGTACACTGTACACTGAGCTTACAGGTTAAAGTTAAGGAGACTGAGAATGAAATGATACCTCGTAAGGAACACTAATGCAATAAAACGGTTTGGGAAAAACTATGTCAGAAATATAAAAAGAGTCAGACATTCTTGGTCTGTTGTGTGGGAAAGATCATGAAGTAATAAGGAGAAATAAGGAGAAGGTGGAACTGCTGAAAACCTATGAATCTCTCTTCTCTGAAAATAACCTTTTCTGATGTGACTCAATCAGAGGTGGGTTCCTCCCGGTTCGGACTGGTTCGCCCGAACCAGTAGCGACCCGCTGGTGACGTCATGATGACGTCACAGAGCTGGTTTGGTCGGTGCCGGTCCGTGGACGCCGCCATCTTTTTTTATTTTTTTTTTACATTTTTTGGTGGGAATTTTTTTTTGGGGGGGGGAATTTTTTCTGGTTTTTTTTTCTTCTGCGCATGCGCAGAAGCCGAGTTTCTGGCACTGCACATGCATCATCATCTTGTTTTTGGCTTTTTTTGGGGGGGGGTTATTTTTTTGCACTGCACGTGCGCGCCCATGAGGTGTGGCCACGCGGCGTGAGAGGAAGCGAACCGGCAGCGAGGTAAGTTAGAACCCACCCCTGGACTCAATGGCATGGAATAGATTCTGGATCTGAACAAAATATTGCTAGAGTCCATCTTGCTTTCTCACACAAATTCAATTATCCAAACCTACTTTCTAAATTGCTGAATGAGTTGGCAGAAGTGATCTTAGAATCTCTGATTGTAATAAGAAGCAATGTTTGTTGCAGCCTTGTTTTGTTATTTTATTTATTTATTTATTTATTTGTTTATATTTGTATGCCGCCCAACTCCCAAAGGACTCTGGGTGGCTTAACAACAAACAAAAAACATTAAAAACATCATAAACACATTAAAAACATCCTAATCAATAATAAAACATTAAAAACATTAAACATTAAAACAATTTAAAATTCACGCATATCCCATCATGGCCAGATCTCGCAGATTACAACCGCGAGATCGCAGCCTCAGGCCTGCCGGAAAAGCCAGGTCTTTACTGCTTTTCGGAAGGCCAATAGGGTGGGGGTGGTCCGGATCTCAGGAGGTAACTGGTTCCAGAGAGCCGGTTACTATGCACTTCACACATTATTTCAATTACATGGTCTCTGGCAATTTGATCTAACCTAAAGTACTAGTGAGGTCTTGAAAACTATCCTCAAGATTCCAAAAGGAAAAGTAGACCAATTAGCTTAAAGTCTGTACTGCACAAGACATTAAAGTCACAGGAGTATTAATACTTAGAAAATAATGCTATAATTACTAGGAGTCAAGGCAATATGGGTTTGCCAAGAAAAAGACTATATCTCTTTTTATGACAGTGAGTAGATATATAGATCAGGAAAACATGAATGTAGTGTATCTTGATTTCAATGAAGAGTTTCACAAAGTCTTTCATGGTATCATTGTATATACAATGAATAAATGTGGGACTAGATAGTATATAGGAAACAACCTTTACTAAATTTAAGGCCAAGTTAATTACATCCAGTGATAAACAATTCCTTAGACAGCCACACCAAATATTACCAATAAATGTTTCTGCATTGCCTGGAAGGAAGTATTGAGTGGGTTCACAAAGTCTTGGTCACCACACTACAAAAAAGACGTCGAGACTCTAGAGAAAGTGCAGAGAAGAGCAACCAGGATGATTAGGGGGCTGGAAACTAAAACATATGAAGAGCGGTTACAAGAACTGGGCATGACTAGTCTAGCAAAGAGAAGGACCAGGGGAGACATGATAGCAGTGTTCCAATACTTGCGGGGCTGCCACAGAGAGGAGGGGGGTGGGGTGGGGGGTTGGACTAGATGACCTACAAGGTCCCTTCCAACTCTGTTACTCTGTTACTGTTACTCTTCATCCTTGTTCAGCAATTGCTCTGACAAATTCCAGCAGAGGAACACTTTCTGGAGATTTCTAAATGAGGACTGGATGGTCACTTGTTAAAGCTGGTTCAGTAGATTCTTGAAATGAGTAGAAATTTTAATTAAATTATCTTAAAAAGTTCCTTCCAAACCATTCCAAACAGCTTCATGATGGTCCTCTGAAGCTGTGAATTGGAATTGCCCTAGGTTTTCATTCCATATATTAAAAAGAACTTCTGCATCCATAGACATGTAGTGATGCATTTTCTGAAAAAAAATCTGTAAGGAGGTTAGTTTTCAAATTGGGGTGCTGCTTTATATTTCATCTCTCCAGAAATCTAGATCAAAACAATACCTAGAAAATGAACAAAGAACTTCTACAAAAAACTTCTAAAAAGTACTAAAAACTCCCAGGCCCCGATATTACCTAAAAGTCCAATAGAAGAATGCCATCAATATTACCAAAATTTGTTCAGAGGTCCAGGAAAATCACCCCTGCTGCATTCCTTCTATTCTGTTTCTAGCATGTCATCCATGAAGGCAGCTAGTACAGTCTGCATCCTGGGCAAAAAGCCTACTTGAAATTAACCCAGATAGTAAAAATCCTCCATAACTTTTATTTGTGTCCACTTGAACAGTATGAATTGACACATTCTGTAATAGTGACTTCATATTATTCTAACTATGTGATAGCTTGCCAAATCAACAGTGGATGAAGCTCCAGTAAATACCCTGCATCTTTACAAGCTGATAAACTGTAGGTTTCCCATTTTGATTTTGACAGCCAGCTGAATGCTGGATAGATTAAAACAATTCATGGGATTTCTAGACCTGCTGGATTGTACAATTGTGACCCATTCATATAAATTCACCAAATATTTCAGTATTTATTCAGTATCTTATTAGTTTTTGGAGAAGAAAGGTGTTATTATTCCTTAAAAGTTTTTTTTTAAATAATATTTATTAAACATTTTCTAAAAAAGATTTTTTACAATCTACTTTTTGACAGTCTTTCCATATCGATTTACATCCATTTTACATCCATTTTGTCCCTCTTTTTCAATTAACAATTAATTATACATATAATTCCATCATTATATATATTTCTATTATATTACACAATAATACTTTCATTTCTTATGTGTCGTTTCCATTTCTCCAAAATAATTGCTCCTTTCTTACTTCTGTACCTTCTTTGAAATTGGTCTTGCTTAACCTTTACACCTGTCGTCTAGCCATTTATACCAATCATTCCATATCTTATAATATTCTGATTCTTCTTTATCGTTCATTTCTTTTGTAAGCGTGTCCATTTCTGCACACTCTAGAATTTTCTTGATCACACATTCCTCCGACGGTATATTATTGTTCTTCCAATTTTGTGCAAATGCTATTCTTGCCGCTATGATAATATGTAAAATTAAGTATTGTGGTTTTTTTTGTCCTGGTTCCCTGTAAATATCCCTAACAAAAATAATTCCGGTTTCATTTCTATTTGTTGGTTTGTTATCTCTTCAATCCATTTCCTTAGCCTTTGCCAATATTGCTTTGCTTTTTGACATAACCACCACATGTCGTAGTATGTTTCCGGATTTTGTTTACATTTCCAGCAATCTGGTGATGAGTTGGGGTACATTTTTGCTATCCTTGCTGGTGGGAGGTGCCACCTATAGAACATTTTGTAAATATTTTCTTTATATGCTACAGACATCGTCAATTTATCACTTTTGTTCCAAATTTTCTCCCATTTCTCCAATTCTATACTGTAGCCAAAAATTTTTGCCCATGTTATCATCACCTCTTTCACTACTTCCTCTTCCATCTTGTATCTCAGCAAATAGTTGTAGATTTTTGTAATCATTTTGTCCTCTGGGCCTAATATAATCTTATCTATTTTGTGCTCCTTTTTTTGGAATCCATAGTGTTCTAAGTCTTTTTTGTGTCTGGTTTGAATCTGTAGGTACGGCCACCAGTCAATTTCTATACCCTGCTCCTTTAATTCTGCTCTTGTTTTCAATTCTCCTTGTTCCTTTAATATTTCTTTATATCTTTTTATTTTGTCCAGGTCCAGTACATTTGGGTACATTAGTGCTTCCATTGTCGATAACCAGCTGGGTATTTTGTTGTAGTGATTTCTTTTGATTTTTTGCCAAACTTGTAATAGTGCGTCCCGAATTAGATGTCTCTGAAAGTAGCTATGAGTTTTATTTTTGCCATCCCACAGGAAGGTGTGCCAACCTATTTGAAGATCATGTCCTTCCAGAGTCAAAATTCTTTTATTTTTTAATTGTATCCAATCTTTAATCCACGTAAGAGTTGTTGCATGGTAGTAGGTCTCCCAATCAGGAAGACCAAAGACTCCTCTTTCTCTATTATCTTGTAAAGCTTTTAATTTAATTTGTGGTTTCTTCCCTTGCCAAATATAATTCATTATTGTTTTATTTAAATCATTAAAAAATCTTTTCTCTAATTTTATTGGTATAACCTGGAATAAGAATAGTATTCTGTGCAATATATTCATTTTGGTAGAGGCGATCCTTCCTATAAGCGACAATTGTAGTTTCTTCCATATTTTTATGTCCTTTTTTATCTGTTGCATTAATCTACCATAATTATCTTCTTTCAGAGTTGAGCATTTAGCTGATATCCAGATTCTCAAGTATTTTATTTTTTTCGTGACTTGTATACCCGTTCTTTTTCCCCACTCTCTTTCTGGTTTTTTTGTGAGATTTTTTGTTATTGCCTTCATTTTACTTTTATTAATTTTGAGTCCTGCTACTCTTCCATACTCTTCTATATGCTGAAGTAGTTTGGTTCCTGTCTCTAATGGTTGTTCTAATATAAATACTAGGTCGTCAGCGAATGCTTGGACCTTATATTCTTCTTTTTTAATTTGTAAACCCTTTATTTCCTGTTCGCCTCTAATCCTAATTAATAGTACTTCTAATGTAAAAATAAATAACAAAGTTGCTAGTGGACATCCTTGTCTCACTCCCTTCGCAATGTTAAAGCTTCCCGTGATGTCCCCATATATTATTACCCTTGCCATTTGGATTGTGTATATTTTTTCCACCATTCTTATAAATTTTTCTCCAAAGTTCATTTTTTCCAATTGTAAGATAATACATTTCCAGTTTAAGTTGTCGAAGGCCTGCTGGGCATCTAGAAAGATTAGGGCAGTTTGTTTTCCAGCGTGGGCTTCGTAGTATTCTAGTGTGTCAATTATAATTCTTATGTTATTTTTTATATTCCTTTTTGGTAGGAAACCGTTTTGGTCCATGTGTATTAGCTCATTTAAAACTTTTTTGACTGTTTCCGAAATGATGGCTGCAAATATCTTGTAATCCACATTCAGTAGTGAGATGGGTCTGTAATTTCTAATTTGTGTATGATGCGTATCTTCCTTTGGAATAATTGAAATAAGAGCTTCTGTCTAGAAGTTAGGTCAGTGGTTCCCAAGCTTTTTCAGTCCACCGCCCCCTTGGTGCTACAAACTCATCCTCAGTACTCCCCACCCCCAACCCCTTCAGGTGGGCGTGGCTTGGTGGTCAGGTGACCAGGTGGGC
>QLTV01002147.1:0-44300 GCA_003457575.1 Thermophis baileyi
GGGCTAAACCCTCTAGTAAAAATGGTATGTACTTCTTACTACTCCCCTCTAGTCCTTCTTTTCATTAAACTATACATATCCAATTCCAACAACCGTCCTTTATATGTTTTAGCCTCCAGTTCCCTAATCATCTTTGTTGCTCTTCTCTGCACTCTTTCTATTCAAAATGCTTTTTATGACACTATAAAGCCCTATATTTTCCTTCCTTCCCTCCTTCCTTCCTTCCTTCCTTCCTTCCTTCCTTCCTTCCTTCCTTCCTTCCTTCCTTCTTTCCTTCCTTCCTTCCTTCCTTCCTTCCTTCCTTCCTTCCTTCCTTCCTTCCTTCCTTCCTATCATTGCTGACTCCTGGTGACTACCTGGACAGTCTTCTTCACAAGATTTTAGAAGTGGTTTGCAATTGCCTCCTTCCTAAGGCTGAGAGAAAGTGGTGGCCCAAGATCATTTAGTTATCTTCAGGCTAGACTAGAACTCACAGCCCCCAGTTTCTGGACTGATGCTTTAACCACTATAGCAAACTGGCTCCCGGCATGGTACAGGCCAAATTATTTGATTAACCATTTATTTCCTATAATTTCTGCCCACCTGGTACATACTGGCAGAATTGATATGCTTCAGGTCCCTTCAATTAACCAGTGTCATCTATGAAGACCCAGGAAGTGTGCATTCTCTGTCATGATGTCTTTCGAGATTCTCAATTGTTCAAGTCATGGCTATCCCAAAGGTGCTTTTCAAAAGGCAACTGGACTTAGTTTTTTTCCTTGAAAATGTTCCGCTTCTCATCTTTAATCCGGACTCTCCAGTTTAAATTAACTTTAGATTCCAGGCAAGTGACACTGATGGTGCTACTTAAAGGACATCCCTCTCTCTTTTTTCCACTGCAACAGATCAGCTCATCTATTGTATTTCATGCAACCTACTGCTTTTCCTCAGATGCCCAGTAGGAAAGTGACTCTCTGCTAAAGGCCCATGGAGGAATTTAGCTGTTGGTTTCTTCTTTCTGCTTCAAATAAGCTTCCAACTTTCTTGGAACTCCATAACTTAGGCTTACCTCCCATAGCAGTTCTCATTTTACCAGAGAGCTATACCAGCTCTTTCTGGTAGGACAGGGGTGTCAAACTGGCGGCCCACGGGCTGGATGTGTCACATGCAGGCCACGCCCACCCCAGCTCCGTGAAGGGGGAAAATGCCGAGCAACGTGACGGCAACGTGACATGGCAAGTTTGACACCGGTGTGGTAGGAGAATGTCCCTAGCAAGGGTTTTGCCCTAACATGTGAATTCTCCATTCCATATATCTGTGAGAGCAGTGATAGCATTGCAGTCCACATCAGCTGAAATTTGTATTCATGGATCCAACTGCTTCCATGATTGAAATAGGTCAGCAGCCTTTGCAGGACCCACATTAGTAGGTCAGTAGCAAGACTGTTATTACAGGGCAAGAGCAATTCTGCTCTTTTCTGACCCAGCTGTTAGCACATACAAACAAATCGTGTCCTTTGTGTTTCAAATTTTATAAAAGTAGCCAGATGCTACCTTTGGAATTTTTTTTAAAGACATCTGCCTTAGTTGAACTATGTTGTTATAGTATATGACTGTTTACTAGAGGTTATTTTTAAGACATCAAAAGAGAAGCAATGGGAGGAATGGGTAAAAGAGTATCAGGTCATTTTGCTGCAAGCTCCAATCCTCACATAATCGTACTCAATTTCAGAATATGCATACAAAGGGGCGGAGCTTGCCACATGACAGCGTGACATCACTTTCATCATTTCCTGCCCCTATGTACACCTCCACTTTAGAATATCTTCAGTTTAATAAAATATTAGATGGTACAATACAGGAAAAATAACTCCACTGCTACTATTGTTCTATTTTGCCTTTCCTCCAAGGAACCGAGTGTAGTGAGTTTTCCCTACCACTATTTTGCAAAGTTATTTTCATAACAATCCTGTGAGGTAGATTTAAGCTGACTGGCCCAAGTTAACCTAGTCAATTGCTCATGGCTTAATGGGAACTTGACTCTAGCTCTCTGTATTCCCAGTACAGATCTCGAAAGAATACATTGTGCTGATCTTACTGCACATTTTATTTTGCTATAAAGAGATAAATGAATGGAGTTTTTAACATATTGAGAATCCTGAAGCAGAGAGATATAGAAATACAGATATGTACTTTGAAGTAAAAATTACCATAAACTAGATTAAGAAGTCTCTTAAAACTTTACTTTGTTGGTAGAAATTCAACCATCTGAAATCCATCAGGTTTGATGGACAATTTTATTTAATTTGCATTTAAATGTGAACTTAACCAAATTTGTTCTTCCCAAGCCAATATGTTAACTAAAATACAATTATTTTTCTCATCTTCACACTTTTTTGGATTCTGTTCTGCGGTATCATGTAAATGTGTAGATGAGGAGACATGCATGTGTGAACTTTAAAAACAAACAAAGAAACTAATGATGGAAAGAAGACAAAGTGAATGAAGCCAGAAAACAAACTGAGCAAAGTTTAACATCTCTATGCATATAAGTAGAATTTGAATGTGTTATTTTTACATTTCTTTTTCTGAGCAAGAGTAGTATGGGACTGGAGCCTTTTCTTGCTATGTTTTTGCCTTTCAATGAGAAGTTGATCTAGGGGAAAAAAAGACCACATCTCAACCTGCTCCAAACTTCTCATGTTGCAAGATACCCACAACAATAATTTCTTCAGCTTATATTCCACACACGTTTGACACTCATACTTAATGTTCAACAAATATGACCTTTTGGTGTATATTTATGCAGCTCTTAAGCAGTAAATACTGCCATTTGGAAAGCTTAATATAGATTGTTGCTACTTGACATTCCAGTTAAATAACATGTGTTTAGACTATAGATCATTCTCAGGGTATGTGAAAAATATGCCATCCCAAATGTTTAGAAAAGTTGCATCCCCTGAGACTGTGTCCTGAGACTCCCTTTAAGCAAAGTGCTTAATATAAATCCCATTTCCACACCTACTATTTGCATAAGATTCTTTTCATTTGCATAATTCTCATGATAAAGTAGTATACACAGTGTGTAAACACTTACTAAATGAAGTGCGCTCTGCTCTTTTTATTGCCACTAGCTTCTGTTAGTAGAGCTTTTTTTAAATACATAGATGATCAGTTATACTCATCATGATTCCTTTCATGAATTTCATGCAGATGACCCAAAATGGAGGAGAGGAGCAGCAGGAACAACAGTGTTATCATATGGGATAATCACATCCTACTTTATATTGAAATAGGCACTGAACTATATGTGTAATTCAGCCCATAATTTATTGGACCTATGGCTCTACCTATTTATTGGACATGGCTCTACCTATTTATGAAATCTTTGGAAGAGGTCATTCAGATCTTTGGAGTAGGGTGCCATCAATAAATGACACACATCCATATACTGATGACACAATATATTAATGGCACCCGGATTTGTTTTTCTCTACCACCCAACTTCAGGAAAACAATCAGCAGCCCTGACCTTTGTTTTGTTTTGATAATGGGCTGGATGAAGGAGAATAGGGTGAAATTAAATTAGAGAAGGTCAATGTAAAGAGAAAAGTAGATTTGAGCACTGAAGTGAAGTGTGTTTAGGATGGAGGTTGCACAAGAAAGAACAGTCTGGGAATGTTCTTTGCCACTGTGTTCTCAGGTAGTGACTATGGCAAGGTAGTGACTACTGGCATAATTTCTCAGCAATGCAAATTTAGTCATGGTTACTCATGCTTTGGTTACAATGCCTTGCAATGTCTTTTACATGGGTATGCTTGGAAACAGTTCAGGAATTTCAATTGGTTAAAAATGCAGCAGCCCGATTGCTGACTGGTGCAAGTTTCAGGGATCTTGTGATAACTGGACTCAAAGATTCTGCACTAGTGGAGAATTGTGTATCAGGTTCAATTTAAAGTGCCAGTGATGATCTTTAAAGTCAACACTTAATCTGGAGGATGAGCTTTCCCAGTTACTTAGGTCAGTATTTTGAAGGTATTCACATTTCCAGAAATCTGGCTATCCAGTAGGTAAGAGTGACAAAAAGTTTTCCCAACAATTTACTGTATATTTGACCCTCACCTTTAGGAAAACCACATAACTGCATCTTTATCACATTTTGTTTTACTGTTCATTGAATTGTAAACTGCCTTCAGATTGTATGTGTGTGTTTATATAGCATTTGTGTCCATAGGGATATAATTTATGTTATGGGTGGCTGCCTAAGTTTTATTTCCACTTCAACAACAGAAGAAATGTTTGAGGCTAGGTTCAGACAGCATGTTTTATCCAGATCAGTTACATATCTACTGATTGTATTCATACATGCAGTAGTGGGCATGGAGGTTTTCAAGGAGACAAGGGTTTATAATGACACTACATCCTGATGTTATCATGGAAATGATACATTTTACACACACTTGTGTCATGTTCCTATTAGATACTGCATGGTCACGGAACGGGACAACTTGCCACAGCCAACTCATTGCAACCAACTCACCACGGCCAACTCACTGTGAGACAACTCACTGCAGGACAATTTAACAATTAAATTTAATCAGTCAAAATAAACACAAAATCATTTTAATTGTGGTCATTCACATTTCATTCTGTTCCTCCTTTTGCAACCTTTCTTTAATGATTTTATTCCACCATTTCTTTGATGTTAGTGTAACTCTTGTCCCACAGCGAATTGTCCTGTGGTGAGTTGGCCATGGCAAGTAGGCTGTGGCAAATTGGCTGTGGCGAGTTGGCCATGATGAGTTGGCTGTGGCGAGTTGGCCGTAGCGAATTGTCATAGACCCGCATGGTCATGTCATTTGAACAAAGACACCATGACACATGTTATCATTGGCTTGTAATGATGGACACCTGTACTTGGTGATTTGAACTTCTTTTTGTGAGTATGTCTGTGGCCTAGCATGTTACATGAAATGTAATTAAAATTAAAATGCAAATCAAATTAAAGGTTAAAACTGTATAAGAGAAATTTTAATTGAGTAAAGAGCTGAAGTACGTTGTGTGAATAAAGCATAAAGATTCTTTCTATTGCAAATGAGTCTTGCTGAGATTCCGTATACAGTGGCCATTAAATGTGAATGCTACTCATTCTCTGGGTCATGGAAATTGCACAGGGGTCTTGGATGCTGATGTTAGCCACCAAAGAATATGTGCAGGAACCCACATTCATATGTTCCATAGTTCTTGCATGAATGCAGATGCTGCCCAGTGTCATAAGTGTTCAGCATCGTTTTCTGTGAAAAACTTCAACTATTACAAGAAACGCTGATCCTTCCTTGATTCAAGGCATCAAGGTATCAGTGGATACAGCAAAAAGCTGATGCACTCACAGTCAGATTTAAAGGTAGAAAGGCATCTGAGTTTGTGCATTAGTTTGTGCTTGTTTAATTAAAGCTGGGCTGAAATTTCGCAATTCCTCCTCCTTTTACTGAATATATATATATCTATTTATATGAATATGTATACGTACACATGCATACATACATACTGTGTGTATCTGTGAGAGAGAGAAAGAGAGAGGGGGGAGGGAGCAACATGAGAAGTTTGGTCCAGTTTGAGATGTGATTTTTTTGTTCCTGGATCAACTTCTCACTGAAAGGCAAAAGCATAGGAAGGAATGGTTCCACTTCCATAACACTCTTGCTGAGAAAAAGAAATGTGAAAACAACACATTCAAATTGTACTTATATGTACAGAGATGTTAAATTTTGCTCAGGCTTCATTCACTTTGCCTCATTTCCATCATTAGTTTCTTTGTTTGATTTTAAAGTGTGCAAGTGTGTGTGTGTGTGTGTGTGTGTGCGTGTGTGTTTTATAGGAAAATTTATAGAAATTTTATAGGGAAAATTTATAGGACTATTTCTGCTGTTGTGGGGAGGAAAACATTGTCAATGTTCTCAAGGGGTGAAACTGTGAGCTGTTTTGTTGTTTTCTTTATTGGAGCTTCTTTCAGCAACAAGGATTACCCAGACCCTTCCTTCTCTATGCATTCCTGGATGAGAAGTCTGTGTATTATTTGAATCTCTGCTATAAGGCTGGGGTAGGAAAGTTTTAAGATGGCAGGAGTTGGAAATAAACTATCCAGTGTGGTGAAAGTAAATGTGTGTTTGTTGGACCAATCTCCTGAATCAACTGATGATAACTTTGGCTGGAAAGATGTTCCAGTGTATTTCCCAGACTGGGAAACAAGAAGATATTTAACAAGATTGGCTGCTAGTCTGCTTCCAGGTCCAATTCAAGGTGTTGGTTATTACCTTTAAAGCCTTCTATTGGATAGGTCCAGGACATCTGAAGAACAGTCTTTCCCTAATGGCACTGGCCCACCCTACTCATGCTGGAAGAAGGGACTTACCAAGGACCCCATCAGCCAAGGAATTTCAGCTGATGGGATCCAAGAGAAAAAGCCCTTTTTGCCTCAGTCATCACCCTTTGGAAAATCTTGCCCCAGGAGAGAGATATGGCCTCTCCTGGCCCCCTGGCCTTCAGAAAAGGCCTTAACAGCATTGGGGCCCCGAAGAAGAACCTGCTGACTGGAGGTGGCTGGTGCAGTAACAGAGAAGGCACCATCGCTTCTCCGTTCTAAACTCATGATTCTTTTTTGTTTGTTTTAATTTTTTGTAATTTTATTCTGTTTTTATATTTATAATTGCTTTGGTGTCTACATTGTAAGTTGCTCACTTGCCTTGAGCTATGAGATAGGTGGCAAGTTAATTAAATAAATAAGTAAATGGCAAATTGCTTTATGTCAAAAAAATAATAATAATATGGTCATACTCACGTAGTCACCTGGAATCCAGCTCAATTTGAAAGCAAGGATAAGGGTACAAAGGGAAGGAAAGGGTAACACAATTTATTCTTTCCCACGCCTGCAAGGATTGATTTCTCAGACCTTGAATGTCCCAAAAACTCCAAGCAAAATTCCTTTGCTTTTTCTGAATATTTTTTGATTGTTGTCATACTGAGAATGTATAATAAAATGAAATATTTCTGATTCCCTTAGCAAGAAAATTAACTCATACGAGGCAGAGAAAGTCCTTCCATTTTAGGTCAAAAATGTATTCCCTCCGCACCCATGCCCCCCTTTTTTCAGACAGAAAATATTTGACCTTTGGACCTTTTACTAACAATTCACCAAGGATTCTTCTGCCTTTTTTCACAATTCAACATCTCTTGTACAGCTCACTCTGCCAATGGCGCTTACAACATTTGAGTGGATGTTGGATGGCAACTGGATAAATATTTGGTGCCTGAATGAGAAGGATGAAGATCTTTGACATCATGAGGATGGAATTTTGAATGGGATGTCAAGGTAGGAATGTGCAACAAAAGCCTGTCAGAGGAAATAAAGGGACGGCAGCTTGAGAGAGAGATCATATGGAGATTTTTGTTCAAAGTTTGGTGCTTTTTTTTAACATTGTTTTTATTTTTTTCCCCGAAGACTCTTTGATATTACCATCCTATGGTACAATGTGCTAAAAACAAGACTTTTAGAAAGGAAACCTGGAAATTAAGCAAAAGAACGATGATTCAGTCTTTTTTAATTATTCTTAAAGGAAACCCCATCTCTTTTTTTATTTTCTTTTTAGCAATGGAAACAACCTAAAAACATTTGTAGAGTCGAACTGGAGTAGTCCAAAGGCTTCTTTAGTGTAACCTTGTGTTCTGAGGGTGCTCAATCCAATATTTTGGGATACATACTCTGAAGGATAATAGCATCTTGCCAATTCATAATCCTTGTTATATTCCTTCTAATGCTGCATGCATCTATCATAAAACCATGGATTTGCCCACTTTTCTGGGGAGCTTAGGGGAAACCACTTTTTATATTCCTTTAGGGCTAAATCCATATATTTTTATTAATACTTCCTAATATATAAGTAGATAACAATTCATAAGAGTACTTTACCTTGTATTCTAAGACAGACAAGTATACCACCTTTGTTAAGCATCATTGTAGCTTATTTTGTCAGAGAGGCTTTTTGAATAGCCAGGACAACAACGTGGCAATTCTCAACTCTCCATATGCCTGCTGATAATTTCATATAATGCGGATAGGTTAATAGGT
Source organism: Thermophis baileyi (assembly GCA_003457575.1). Lineage (NCBI taxonomy): Eukaryota > Metazoa > Chordata > Lepidosauria > Squamata > Dipsadidae > Thermophis > Thermophis baileyi. The sequence continues at coordinate 8,104 of QLTV01002147.1, forward strand.
ATTACCTTTGCAAAATAAAAATAAGCAGAGAAAGAAGTATTGCAGAAAAAGGCTATAAACTAATGAAGGAACAGGAGGATTGAAAAAGCAATGAACAATAGAGCAGGAAGGATGAGACCAGTGAAAAACTGTACTCTGCGCAAATTTAATCAGACTACCACTGGCCATGGGTATGTGTGCATAAGGGAGTGTTCTTATTTTCCAGGGTTGAGTGATTAAGAGAGAAAGTGATCCTAAGAGATATGAGAATCAGATTAAGTGCTGAAGATAGAGAACCCAAAAACTATCAGTCTGAAAAAAAAAGTAGGCCTTATAGAAACAAGTGTCAATAATTTCTTCTGGCAAGAAAAGCAGAGACAAAGATGGTTTGAAGGGTGTGTGGCCAGCTCTGAGGGAGCTAGTCAGTTACGAATGTGAGACCCAAAGACAAAAACCTTCAGATAGGCAGATGAAGAGTTGCATGAAAGGAACATGTTTCTCCCAGCGGTGAAATCTACTTACCTTCCCTACCGGTTCGGAAGCGCTCACTCCGTTCACGCGTTCGCCACCATCGCATGCACTTTTTCACCCTCTGCGCATGCGCAGAATGCTTTGCGCATGCGCAGAGAAAAACAAGAAAATGGCGACATCCGGGCGGGTGGGCGGAGCCTCATGCTGCCGCCGCTACCAGTTCTCCAAACCACCGGCGGCCGCCGCTACCGGTACGGCCGGACCGGGCCAAACTGGTAGCATTTCACCCCTGGTTTCTCCTGGTGTCATCCCTGTCCTCACAGCGTTGTAGGCAAGCAACCTAAAGGGGGCAATCTTGGCCAAGGGCTGGAAGCCATTTTCCCATACATTTGAACTGATCAACCAGTTCACTTTAGGTCTCTGCTCTATTCCAGAGAGTGCACTTCAGAAACAGGTCTTTCCATTTTCTTCTGAGTGCTATATTTTTAGTTGTAATAGTTGTAATAGACTCCCAGATTAAACAGTACTTTAAAGAAAAAGCTTTCTTCACTCTGTTGAAATTTGTTAATTTGGGGTATATTTTCAGAGTGGTTTAATGTCATTGTTTATACCACATTTCCTATGTTTAATATTTTAGCTTCCCTTTTTTCAATTGCCTCATCACAATTTCAATTAACTTTTATGCTTTTTGTCCTGTGCCACCAAATCAGCTTGCAGCTTTTCTGTTTTTTTTTTTTTTTTTTTTTTTTTTTTTTTTTTTTTTTTTTTTTTTTTTTTACTTCAAAATGTTGGAGGGAGAACTTTTTTTTTTTTTTTTTTGCTAAGGGATTTTGAATTTTGATTCTCTCTCAATTTTTCCAGTTTTAAAGCTCAGTGAAAAGCGAGCTATTTTAGCTTTCCTCATGCTTTCTAAATTCCTTTTGTTTATTATTTCCCTGTTGCATTTGTCTGCAGTAACATTTCATAGTGTGCTTTTTAACCATATCTAGTCAGCAGAATTGAAGGAGATCCACTACCAGAAGTGAAAGATGTTCTCTCCTTTCGCTTGCAGCTACAATCCGCCACTCATCCCATTCCCTCTCATATTCTCTTTTTCAAGTAGCAGCACTCAATCTGCACCAAAATGCAGTTGGCTGTCCTACAGACATCATTCCCATTTGACTCACCCCTTGACAGATTGTCAAGTGGACATGGCAACAGTGCAACATTCTGAAGAGTCCTTGGGCATGAGAATATTAGATTGGCCAGCAGGGTGGCAAGCTGTTCCAGAGAGTTTAATTCCTTCAGCACATTGTAGTATAGATGCTCCAAGTGATGGATCAGGAAAGTGATGGATGAATATTTAGGTTTACTTCATCTTCACCAATTATGGAGGTTTTAGGAAAAGAGCCTGTCATTCACCTCTTTCATTACAGATGAACATATATGCACTATTAAAATACATACAGAGAGAAAACAACCTTGATTAGGGGTCATACATATTCAATAGGATGAACCAGTATTCGTATTCATTTTAAATATACTACATTGCTTTAGATAGGATACAAGGATTCTGCTTGTAGTGCACAATAAGGCTACCTGTGTCTGATTCTGAGATGAAAAGCACAGTATGATACTCATGGCAGAAATGGTTCTGAACTGGTTCTGAATAAGCAATTTGCACAAAGACTGAGACTTTCCACATTTGGGGAGCCAGAATTCCTATTCAGACTTTATCCGTTCCTTACAAGCTGTCTGGTCTGGAGCCCCACAGCATTTCACCTCTCTAAAAACTAATGCCTACATTGGTGTCCCAGCTCTACGGATAGAATTCTTGGAGGGAGATGTTATTATTCATAGGTATAGCTAGGTTCAGAGAGTGGTACTGAAGAATCAGGTACTAGGATTTTAAGTGTGAAGATTTATGAAACCTCAAGCTGAAAGGTCCTCAATCTCTCCTTCAGAACCACTGGTTCCTCAGCTGTTGGGTTGTGTGTTTCTGTCCAGACCACTGCTGGGTTTTGAAGTCATGATAACATAGCTGTGGAGACATGTAAGCATCCATTGAGAGGGGGGGGACATGTAAGCATCCATTGCATAGACAGATTTATTTACAATAGCTTCCACATATCACAGAGAGATGCTCAGGAAATGTAAGGGAAGAAAGGGAGATAAATGAAACTCAACCAATTGTTTGATATTAAGTAGCTCTTAAGTAGGAAGATTTCAAATTGTTAGGTCAGTGAAGTATGAAAATTCCAGGCAGCTGGGGAAAATAAGGTAATTAAAGCAAAGGAGAAGTAAGAATACTATGGTTTCAAAAACAGAATATATGTATTCATTGTACATTAGTAGTAATTTAAAGGAAAAACTAAACTCTGTCATGAACACCTCTATAGAAAACAGAGTACAGCTGAAACATTCACCTAGAAGGTTTAGATCTGGCCTGTTCTGTTCTCCTGTCAACTCTTCTGGTTTAGAAATGGTTGCACTAGTAATTTCAGTACTGGAGAGACATTTTGCTTACATAATTGAATGTAAAACATGACTGCCCTTTAAAAGATCAATTTCTATACTGAGAAAGCCATTCTAAAATAGTTGTCCCTCTCTGCTTCTCTTACTTTTAAACATTATTCACAAAAGACAAATTCTAATTAGAATAGCTCACTTCACTGAAAACTAAAATGCAAAGGTCAGTGATGAAAATGACACGTTGGATCCACAGTTGGATCACATAGATGATTCACCCTTTTCTTTAAAATAGAAATGAATCTTGAAAATAATGTTATTAAAATGGTCCATGTTGCTACATTGTACAACTTGAAGACTTTTTTAAAAATTGTTTAACGTATCTCTTTTAAATTTCCTTTAAACCCCACCGCCGTGACCCCCGCCCCGCCCCCTCCCCGTATGCGTTGAGGTGACAAAGGGGGCATGGCACCAAGATGGCGGGCTAGCGCGCGCTTAGGCGACACCTGTGAAAGAGTCGTTCGACCCCCAAAGGGGTCACGACCCACAGGTTGAGAACCACTGCTTTAAACGAATCTAAATAAGTCTGTCTACCTTTTTGTGTGTGCATGTGTTTGAATAACACTGAAATAAATAAATAAATAAATAAATAAATAAATAAATAAATAAATAATCAATCAATCAATCAAATCAATAAAATCAAACAAATCAATCAAATCAATCAAATCAATCAATCAATCAATCAATCTAGCCTTGATGTTTCCGGGTAAGGAATGACAAACTGACATCCCATGGATACTGGGAGACATTACAGCTGAAAGGCAGCTGGATGCTAGATCTGGACTGCAGAAAATTCACTCCAGACCAGGGGTGTCAAACCCGCGGCCCACGGGCCAGATGCGGCACATGCTGGCCATCCCCAGTTTAGTGAAAGGGGGAAAAGTTGCGATATGTAACATGACAACAATGTGTTGTCGCGAATTTGACAACCCTGCTCTAGACTGTATTCATTTCTGAAATCGATAATAGTGGACATTTTAAAATGGAAGGAAAAACCCTTTATTTAAGAGTATTTTCTTCAAATCATATGAATTTATATACAGTCGTGTCCCGAGGCTTAAAGGCCTGTGGGGTAGACAAGCTTTTTCCTAGGTATGCCTAGCTTTCAGACTAAGTTCATGTGATCCTTCAAAGACTTCAAAAATCTATTCAACCATCTTCAAGAATAACTTTTTCTTTCTGAGGTGGCTCATCAGGCAGAAGGAGAGGACAGAAAGACAACAAGAAAAGGAAGGTAGCAGGACAGGAGTAATTATAACTACATTGGACTCTGACCTCACTGACTTTTGATTATGGCCCATCCAGCGGTGGGTTGCTACCGGTATGGCCCGGTTCTATGAACCGGTAGTGGCGGCGGCACGCGAACCAGTAGTGACGGGATTTGCAACCCATTACTGGGCCCATCTAGTGATAACATGAGTCATTCGAGAGTTCAGCCTGAGCAAATGGATCACTCTGAATTCAACAGGTGTATTTCTTTATGCTAAAGGTAGTTAAGACTATTGATGTTCTGTCTGTCAAATATCTGTTATGAGGATTGGATTAAAAAGGGTTTCATATTTCATTGCTCCTGATGAAAACTGCTGCTCTGATTTCAAAAGGCAGTATATGATCCAGAACAATCTAGATGTCTAGATAAGTGTTGAAACACAATATTTTATATTAAAGGCTCCTTGTGTTGAGGAAAAAAAATAAGACATTCCTGAACATCACTCACTTGTGAGTACATTCTCCTAAGAGACTTAAGAAATTGGAGAAATACAATTGAGACTGCACTTCTGCCTTTTCCCCAGCCAATGAAAGAGAAACTTATTGTACAGTGTTTCTAAAAAAAATAATATCACTGGATCTTTTTACCCAAAGCTCAACAAATTGAGCATCTCAACTCTTACTCTGTTTTTTTAGATAATCCAGAAATTCAGAAATGACGTGGAAGACACCCAGTGATCTGTGAATCACTACAATAAACATAGATATCGAATCATTTAAACCTAATATTTTATTAAAAGGGTCTATGATTTTCTCAAACTGACTTTTTCTAACATGTAATAATGCCTGTGGCTGATATTTATGAATATAGAAGTGTGTATTCTAAAGTTGCTTTTACAAGAGGCACCTGGATATCTTGTTTTCCTTTAAAGACATTTCATTTCTCATCCAAGAAGCTTCTTCAGCTCTGAGTGGATGGTGAGGAATGGAAGGATTTATATTCCTTATAGACAGCTGGTCATTTGCATTCTTTTAGAGAGTACAACACAGTCCTTTCAGCTGTTCCAAGAAGGCTCCACACCTATTTGCACTACTCAGGTGATCCTGAGGACACAGATAAATCTCCAAGTAGTAGCCTCAATGACTCTTTAAAAGAATCCAAATGACCAGCTGTCTGTAAGGAGCATAAACCCTTCCACTCCCCATCATCCAGTCAGAGCTGAAGAAACTTCTTGGATGAGAAGCGAAATGTTTTCAAAGAAAAACAAGAAATCCAGTTGCCTCTTGAAAAAGCACCTTTGGGACAACCATGACCTGGATGACTGAGAATCTCCATAGACACAGAAGTGTGTATTTTGAAATTAGTGCATCTATATATGGTCCAGTTGTGAAGTCAGATAGCAAAACTTTGAAGAATTGTTTGAAGAATAGTGTTCAACATGGCCCAAACAAAACTGAACCTAAAAATGACTGACATTCCAGTGGTTGAAATTTTGGAAATGCAGTGCTGATATAGTAGTTTTCTATCAAGCAACAGGTCACATTTTCCATTGAATGTCTTTCAGGTGTGTGTCTTGCTGTGTCTGTATACATACTTTTATTTTGGATTGGCATTCTTCAGAGCTGTCAACCATGGACAAAAGATACACAAATATTTCAAGTTTAAGAATAGTTTTCTAAGAATACTTAACAAATTTCCGCTCAGTTCTTTGGTCTTTTAATCAAAAGACTGAGGTGATTATTTAATTTTACAGTTTATTGACTATGTGGGATGAATATTTTCATGCATATAACACTATTCAGCTACTTATAGGTTTTGACCTGTTCATATTGATTTGCTGTGTACCTGATTAACATCTTTTTAATCCAAATGTTTTAATTAAGATTTGGCCATGGGTTAGTTTGGGTGCAAATCACTAAAAATCTTGTTTTAAAAAAACACAGTTCTTCCTGCTTTGCTAGCAATGTTTTAAAATAGCAGTGATTGTAATGGTGATTAATATCTACCATTGTAAAGTACTTACCCCACTTTTGTGAAACTAGCATCTGTTTCCACAGAAACAGCAGCTAGTGACAGGGGGGGGAAAAAGACTTCTCACTCTGGGGTGGGGGGTTGTATATTTTAACTATTACATTCTTTCTGCAAATGTTTCAGAAATCTACTGAGGGAACAAATGAAAGAGTTTGATTGTGTATTAAACTGATACTGTTATATTCCAGGATAAATATCCTATATAATGAGAGCAGAGTGGCCTTTGTATGTGAAGGATATTGCTAAACTACAATTCCTGGCAGTCCCACTCAGTGTGGCAGAGTAAGACTGCTAGTCAGTATAGTGATCAACACTGAGCATTGTAATTCAGTAAATCTAGAGAGACATAATTTTCTTTCTGCTATAAATGAAATGCTTGTATCACCTCAGCCTAAACAACCATTTCTCAACTTCAAGTAGTAAGCCAACATGTTGGAGGGCAATAACAGAAATGGCAAAACTCCAACAAGCTTGATTTGCAAGAGTATTTCACCATTCTAAAACCCTGGAAAACAGTTCCACGGAATCTCCTAAACCTATTTTAATTCCTGATGTTTCAAAGGCAGAGGAGTCTGAACATCTCTCAACATAATTTCTAACTGTAGCATCTCAATTGAATCCTGATCCACCATCTTGCCTATTTTGTCACTCCCCTCCCTCTCTCCCATCCTGGTGTGGAATCTGTGGATGCTACTAACATGCCATTGCTGAATGACTACTTCACTGATTATGTGCCATCAAGTCAGTGTTGACTCTTAATAACCCCATAGACAGATTTTCTCTAGCCTGGTATTTCAGGTCTTCCGATGGTGCATCCATTGCCATTTAACTGAGTCTATCCACATTGCTGCTGATCATCCTCTTCTGCTTTTTCCTTTCACCTTTCACCTTTCTCAGAATTAGAGTCTTCTTCTCTACGGAACAAGTTCTTTGCATCATTTGTCCAAAATCGGATCATTTGCACCTCAAGTGGTTTTGTTTGATGAGTTATTTGTTTGTTTTCTGTCCGTGGTATTCACAAAGTCTTCTCCAATGTCAAAGTTCAAAAGCATCAATACATGACAGCAACTGGATGTCTTTTCCAAGGCCATCATGGCTGTTGTACTAAATGCTAGTCTGAGTTTAAATTGCTCTTCTGCACTTCCTCTTGCTCTATTATCCATGACTGAAGGGGGGGGGAGATAGTATAGGCAATACCAGTGAAAGTAGCCATTCTAGGCTATCTTGAGTGGGGGATAGGCCTAGTGGGGTTAATCCTTTCCCCTGGATTGGGATTATAGCTGAAGGAAAGCCTGTGGAGCTGTTTGCTAACCTAGCAAATATTAGAAAGCACTAAAACTTCTAGTTTGAGTCAAGCAATAGCAGATATTAACCATACAGAAAAAAAATTAATTTAATTTAATTTAATTTAATTAATTGTATTTCTATGCCGCCCAACTCCCGAAGGACTCTGGGAGGCTTACAACAGGGTATAGAAAATACATTTAAAACATCATAAAATATAAGAAAACCAGTTAACAGTCACATACATACATATCATTCAAGGCCGGACCTCGCAAATTGCGAGATCAACGGCCCCAAGCTTGCCGGAAAAGCCAGGTCTTCAATGCTTCCTGGAAGGTCAATAGGGTGGGGGCAGTCCGGATCTCAGGGGGTAGCTGGTTCCAGAGAGCCGGGGCAGCCACAGAGAAGGCCCTTCCCCGCAGGCCTGCCAGCCGACACTGCTTAGCTGACGGGACCTGGAGGAGACCAACTCTGTGGGATCTTACCAGTCGTAGGGAACTATGAGGTAGAAGGCGGTCTCGAAGATAACCTGGCCCTGAGCCATGTAGGGCTTTAAAGGTAATGACCAACACCTTGAATTGAGCCCGGAGACCAATAGGGAGCCAGTGCAGCTCGTGGAGGATTGGTGTAATGTGGGTGTACCTAGGTGCACCCACAACCACTCGCACGGCTGCATTCTGGACCAACTGTAGTCTCCGAACACTCTTCAGGAGTATACATAAAATATGGGCCATCTTCTGTCATATCCATTTGTTTTTAGCCCTCTGTACATTGACTACTATCATGTGCAACTGGGTGGTTGGAAAGACCAAACTTAATTAATAAAATTTCTAATGCAATTTCTCTCCCAAACCTTTCTCCACAGCATCATTGTTCCTATTCTGCTTGATCAGTTAGAGTCATCCTGAATAGAGTGATAATGTGGAGAATTCATAAGCATTCTATGTAAGTAAACATGCCACAGAATCCAGGTAAATTATTGTATATATCATAGTGGTGTGGACAGTGCTTCTGGGGAAGCAGTATGCAATTTCAGGCTTCGATCACATGTCTTCAGCATCAAGGGTCATTTGTCCTTCCTTACATCATATTATAATAGTTTGCTTGCATATTCTTCTACCTTTAAACACAGTTACAGTTTTCTTTGTAACTCCAAATGCTATATGTATTTGCACTTTCTGTTCGGTGAGTTCAATGTCATTCCCACAGCAGAGGAATTGCTGAACATGTTCTCTTCTAATTTCAAAGCTGTGCCTTCAAAAGCATGAAAGTTCTCATTTGAGTACACATTATTTTTAATAATGCCACCAATGTTGTCCTCATTACTGTAAGAGAGACCCAAGACAGACATAAATCATCAAGACTGGACTCACATTGACATGACAAATGAATATCATCAAGAGGACTATGATTCAGCTATTAAGTAGTGCAAGGACCGTTCTGTAGGTTCAGAAAGACATTTTAGTGTCCTTCTTTGCCTTTATCTAAAGTTATTTAAAGTGGTAGACTTAAATTCACAAATTTAGCTTATCCCCAAATCTTTGTATTCTAACACATAGCACCCAAACCACAATACAAGACAACCACTATGCAAAAACTAATCTTACCATACACAAAAGGGGTGTTGGAAATGACAGCCAGAATTCTCCAACCTCTAGGAATAGCAATAGCCCACAAACCCACAGCCACACTCTACCAGGAATTATCTAGAATCAAAGACAATATACAGAAGGATGAAAGAAACAATGTAATCTACAAAGTCAACTGTAACAATTGCAACCAATTCTACGTGGGACAAACATCACATCAATTAAAAAACAGGATCCACGAACACCGGCTGGCAGTCAAACGCCACGATCCCAAATCCTTAATCTCTACTCACATCAACACCAAACAGCACCAGTTCAATTGGACCAACACAAAAAACATTGGCCATGCTACCACTTGCCATGCTCATGAGTTCATCAAAGCCTGGCACTCCACAAGCAATTTCATCAACAGACACATTGAACTAAACCAGCCTACGAACCCCTCAGAATCCAGCACAGCTAACCAAAGACAACACCAACCCTCAACCAACCCACACAAGCCCACCCCCAATCAGCATTTCATCTGCCAATGACATTCACCTGATGTAACCTCCCCATCACAAGACCCATCACAAAACTCCCACTGAAGACTCACACCTGACCCATCACAAGACCTATTACAAGACCCTCACTTGACATACCCACACCTGACTCATCACAAGACCTACTGACCACACGAAGCCCTTATAAACAGAAGAACACTGACACCCCCTAAATCAGGGGTCTGCAACCTTAAACATTCAAAGAGCCACTTGGGCCCGTTTCCCACAGAAAACAAAACAACAGGAGCCACAAAACCTGGGTGGGCATGGCCAACTCGACGTCACTCACTCCCACCCAGTCATGACGCCCCCAGCCACACCTACCCAGGTTTTGTGGCTCCCCATGTTTTGTTTTCTATGGGAAATAGGTATCTCCCTCTCTCCATCTCCCTCTCCCTCTCCCCCCTCTCTCTCTCCCTCCCTCCCTCCCTCCCACCCCCTCTCTCTCCCCCCCTGGCAGGAAACGGTGGGTAGCTACTTCTGGGTTTGCTCTCCACCCCAAGAGAGAGAGTGTGAGTGTTGCCAGGGGCGAGTGGGGCAGGGAATGGGCTCCAGGAGGGGGAGGAGACCCAGTCTCCCCCATTGTGAAGCACGCTAGCTTTCACTGTGTTGTGCAAGGCGCTGCAAGAGCAGCGGGCAGGCCATGGAGGGGGTATTGGGTCTTCCCCCCGCCCCATGCCAAAGGAAAGCCAGCTGGGCTTCTCCTTCCCTGCTCCCTTCTCCCCGCTCAATCCTACTTTGGGACAGAGAAGCACGCACTGGAAACGTATGTTGGGACGACGTCGGAGTGTGTCTTCTGACCCTCCGGCGCTCACCTGCAACTCTCCACACTCTCCCAGGCCTGGCTTTCTGGGAGGGAGCAGCCCTGATGCCTCTGCTTTCCCCCCACCATGGCCCCAGCCATCGCTGCCCAGGGAAGGAACAGGAAACAGAAAGTGGCACATTTCAAAGGCGGCGAACAGCATTCCGCTGCGAGAGCCGGGCCAGGCCTCTCTGCCATCCAACTCGCCAATGGGGCTGCTTCTGCCGGGCCATCTCCCCACCCCCCCGCTGGGCTGTTGTGCTCGGTGCTCAGCGGGGGAGGGGAGCACTTCCCCACGCTTCCCCCTTCTTTCTCTTGGCCCTGTTGACAAGGGAGGAGGAAGGCCAGGCTTGGGGGATGGCCCCCACCTCGCAAGATCCGCCCCCGCCATTCTCTCCCAGCCCTCTTTACTGGCAGCAACAGCAAATGTACCACAATGAAGGTGGAATGCTATTGCTGTGCAAAGGCAAGTAGAGGGGTGCTTCGCTCCCGCACTAAGGCTCCGGCCATGCCACTGCCGTGACAGGATGATGGCTCTTTCATCCCTCTGCCACGACAGGGTGACAGGGAGCCGCAGCAGAGGGCCCAAAGAGCCGCATGCGGCTCCAGAGCCGCAGGTTGCAGACCCCTGCCCTAAACTCTACTGAAGATGTTACCTAGCCTGGTAATGAAACATTTGGAAACCAACCCACATGCTTGGAGAATGAACCTTCACCCTCAAATTTAGCTTATTTTACTACTTACAAGAATCTCTGACCACTAGAGAAAAGGCTAGCTTTGTTATATCCAAGTAATCAGGTTCCTGATGATTAGCTAGCTAATCTATCATTGGTTTTTTTTCCCTTTTGTCTTTGAGACAGTTCAGCAGAAGTAGCCTGCAGTACTGCATTCTAACCACTGTGTCACCATGGCTCTTAATATTTTCTTCTAGATAGGAAGATAATTCCTGAACATGGAATTAATTCAGGTGAAGCTTAGATATTTAATTTGCAGGATGTCTATTTAGGATTAATTTTTAAAAAGGTAAAGAAAGAAATGAGGACAGTTTGGTCTAGTGGTTAAAATGCTGGATGAGGAGTAGGGAACCTAGAGTTTTAATCCTACTTTAGGCATGAAAACAAACTAAATAATGATTGGGTAATCACTCCCTTTCACCCCGAGGAAGAATGCAGCGGGAAAACACTTCTGAAAATGCTGTCTAGAAAATTGCATTAACTTATCAATGTAGTTGCCAGGAGTCAAAACTGTCTCAAAGACAAAAGGGAAAAAAAACCAATGATAGATTAGCTAGCTAATCATCAGGAACCTGATTACTTGGATTGATTAACCAGCCAATAAGACAGGAACTTTCAGGCCCAAGCCCAAAGTTGACACAGTGAAATATAATCAAGTTCAATTCTTTATTTGCTTATACCTAATAGACAGAATCTTGACAAACTAAAGCTATATCCGTCTACCCTAATAGATATAACCTGAGAGATTCTGGGGTGTTTCTACTCTGAACCTCTTCCTCCCTCCCCACCCAGTTCAGGACTTTGCAATGTCTTAATTCGAGCTTCTCTGTCTCCTCCTTGGATTCACCTCACTCCTTCTCCGGCACATTCCATCACAGGAAGTATGATAATGCTGCAGCATTAAAGACAAATGCTAACAGTTTCTAACATTCTAGAAACTAATAATACTGTAGGCTAGTAATAGACTACAGTTCTAGAGCTGAAAGAAATATTTGCTGAACCTTTCGATGATTCAGTACTTTTTAGCATAATGGTAGTTAAACATATGAATTTGCTTGAAATTAAGGTAGGTGTTTGGTCCATCTAGTCCAGAACTGTTGATTAAAACTGGTCATGGCTTTCAAAGGTTTCAGGCATAGATCTTTCCCAGTTCTACAAACTGAAATCCTTTGTAACTATAACTGAACCCATTATTTATAACTGAGCCCAGTCCATTATTTATAACTGAGCCCATTATTTTCAATATGTGTGTACACTAGGGGTGAAATTTGACCAGCTCGGACTAGCTTGGGTGAGCCGGTAGGGATGATTTGAATTGGTTTGCCGAGCCGGTAAAAACCACCCCTGGTTAGCCCCGCCCATGCCCACCCGATCGCCTGCTCGCCCGGTCACCGCTCACCCCTTCTGGCTTGCCCCTTCCGGTTGGGTCAGGGAATGCACGATTCCCTGGCCCAGAGCTGCCGCCCACTCGCCGACTGCTCACCCTCCGCCTCGCTCACCTACCTTTGCGCCTAGGGGGGACACGGCGAGGCTCGGCCGCCTTTCGCACCGAGAAGCCTCCAGCCGCCAGCAGTTGTTTTTGGCTGCCTTCTGAGCAGCCCCGCTGTGAAGGGAGGGAGAAAAGTTCGGCTTCTCTCTGCCGCAGATTCAACGTTAAATGCTGCAGCAGAGAGAATCCGAACTTTTCTCCCTCCACTCACAGCGGAGCTGCTGCAGCCTGTCCCTTTAAGGTACTTTGACCCCTGGGAGGGAGGGGGTCAGGGGGGGACCATAAAGGGAGCAGCAGCTCCGCTGTGAATGGAGGGAGAAAAGTTCGGCTTCTCTCTGCCACAGTATTCACTATGAGCCCTTCTCGTGCTCATACACACATTTTTTCCTACCGGGTTCTGTGGGCGTGGCTTGGTGAGGAGGTCATGTGACTGAGTGGGCATTGGCATGAGTGACATCGAGTTGGCCATGCCCACTCAGTCACAGGACACCCCCCCCCACCAAGCCATTCGCACAGAATCAGTAGGGGAAAATTTTGAATTTCACCCCTGGTGTACACATATATATGCTTTGGATTGGAATTATATGGATTGGAATTATATTGCTGCACTGCTATGGAAATTCTGTAACTACCATCTGTGTCACCAGTAAAGTTCTAAAAAGTGAGGACGTTGCTGGTGACACAGATGGGAATTTCAGAATTTCCATAGCAGTGCAGTTAGATCATCTTCTTGTGGAGAGGAGAATCAAGGAGCTAAATCAGATTGAGGATGGAATTGAAGATGTTCCAGAAAAAAAAAAAAACCTCTATTTCTGTGATGGAAGTTATTAAGTGTCCTCATGACCTCTCATAGGAATCTGTCACTCTTTTCTCAGAAGAAATGTTCTGAAGAATAGGAAAAAATGAATCCTAATGGATTGCTAGGAATGGAACTTTTTGCTCATACAGAAAACAGATGATAGTTCCGATCTTCCTTTGGACTGTTACAAATCAATCTGCAAACAGGTGAAAAATCTATGATGATGTATATGTTACAATAAGTACAAATTCTAAGTCAATTGTAACAAGCCAGAAAGTCATGAATTCTATCAGTAATATCCAAAAACTAAGACACTTTACTAATTACTAAATGCTTAGATAATTACTTTAATTTACTGTTGAAACTTGACTTTATTTGCTGGTATGAATTATTAAGTGTCATTTACAGTTTTTTTTTAATGATGTTTATAATCTGTAACCTTTCAAAAACAAATTAAGAGCTGCGATAAGTGATTTGCTTCATAGGGAATCAGACCAATAACATTCTAGCCAACTCATATTCACACTGACCAGTAGCTTTTCCAATAACTTAAGCTTTCTCTTTTCCCCCCAACATGTCTGCAACATCTGTTATTTCATAATTTCTATGATTAAGTTTTCTGACCAAGCTAACTAAGCCCTTTTCTTTATTCCTTGATCTTTTACATCCTTCCCAAAGTTGGATGCATAATTGCACAGGATGGTCTCAGATAAGAATATAACATTCTTTGCTCAGGAAAATAAGATAGTTGCACTCCATTATTAGAACCTTCAAATAAGCTACTATCTGAAAATTCCTTTAACTAGAGATATAAAGAAGAAAATGAGGCCTTTACTTCATTCATTCATTCATTCATTCATTCATTCATTCATTCAGAATAGTTCCCCATCACATATTTGTGACTCTGGGCAGAAACAATCAACACAACCAATAAAGAAAATATAAAGGATAAAAACTCAGTTAAAACCAGAACTTAAAATCAGAATCTGAAACCAGGAAACATAATAGGCAAACAAGTTCAACTTATGTGTCAATCAATACAGCCATTTAGCAGGCTCCAAAAAAATAGCTGGATTGATAGAGGAGAATTTGTAATTTAGGATTGAAATGAGGGGTCCTTGGTGCTCTTTTAACTCAGTTATTTTCTTGCAGATGTTTCATTGCCCAAATTAGGTAATATCATCAGTTGCAGGATCCAATCTGGGTCAGTCACTGGGACCAGAGCTTTTGTTTTCCAAGCTTTCAGACTCATGCTGGACTTCTCTCTGAAGATGGGCTCCAGCACGAGTCCAAAAACTCAGAAGACAAAATCTCTGGTTCCGGTAACCAATCCAGATTGGATCCTGCAACATTATCCTGGGACGTCTATATTCACCTTCATTCATGAACATCATCAGTGCTCCAAGTGCACCAGCTCCAAGGATGTTAAGTTCCTGGAACTGAAGGCCACAAAACCCCTTCTAGTCTTGCTATGGTCGAGCTGAATTCTTTTTTTTTCTCCATCCACAGCCTGAGCTAGAGCATCAATAGCATCATTTAATTCACATGGGGTGAAGATGTACTCTTGGGTATCATAAGCATATTGATGATATCTCACCTATGGTGACAAATGACCTTGCCCACTGGCTTCATACAGATGTTAAACAGGAGTGGAGAAAATATTGAATCCTAAAGGAACTTGCAGAAGAGGAGCAGGGATCAGGACATTTCATTCCTGATCAATGTTGACTGGAACTGGCCCAGGAGGGAGGAAAATCAACACAATACAATGCTACCCCATCCCCAACCGCCTTAGATAGTCCAGAAAGATACCATGGTTGATGGTACTGAAAGTTTTTGAGAGGTCAAGAACAAAGATGGACACGCTACCCATTCCCAGATCTGAAATCTGACTGGAAGGATAATTCCTCTAGGATCTTTTTCATCCACTTCATTCAGGTTGAATTAGTTCCAGGATCAACTTTGACTGCTGAAAGGTCCTCCTGGTGGACTAAAGCGGCTGTTGTAAGAAACTGTGTTCAAAATAATGTTCATCTAGATATTGTTTCTTGCAATGTTCCTCATTTGGTGTTGATCTGAAGTAGCGGAACCCAGTTTGATTTAATTAGAGACTGCCCCCTTTCTCAGATTCAAGGTACTTAAATTCCACCGCGGCCTCTTTTCCAAGATTGTCAATTGGAAGCATCTTGTCAGGACAGGAGGTATGTAAGATTGCATCCAGAGGGATGTTATGTATACAGCTTCTCACAATCTATTTTGGCTACAAGCCTATTTGCATTTTTGGGTAAGTTCTTTCCTCTTTTGGTAATGGAAAAAGAATTAAGGCAATGAATGGAACAGACAAGCAAACCTCAAAAAGCAACAAATGCAGAAATAAATATGGTTCCTGACATTTCTTAATGGTCTTAATTACTGGTAATCATCAACATTTGTATTTTTCCTGACATTTACCAAATCACGCTTATATAGAGTTATAACAAGTCATGAAATAGTTCTTAGCTAGTTTGCACAGACAGAGCATTGCACAAAAATGGAATGTTTGCTAGCCTAATTTCCAGTGTATCAAAAGTTATTTTTATGACATATTAAAGTGCTATATGGATTCTTCTAAAAGTATTCCGAAGATATAAACTGTAGCTAGATTAGGATAGACTCTTACAGTATAAAAATGTAATGCAATCTAAGTTCATATTGAAAAAAATAATGTGACATTATTTAGATGAGGCAAAGAGCTGTTGTTATTATTTCTCTGTCTCTAATCACTGGCACAGGGGTGTGTGAAATTATTCACTTGAAATCCTTACACTCGAGGTGATACAATGAGACATTGGATGCTGCAGTTGTCAAGTGATGAATATTTACATAGAATCCTCCTCCTAAAGATGTAGGGGAATAAACTTTGTTGTGTGGTGATGAGAATAAATTTTCCTACAAAAAGTCCCTTTCTACATACTCCTTATGAAAGCAGACCTTAATATGCTCTTCTGCTTTTATTAATACCAATATCACAATCTAAAAATAAAACTTCAGTGACTGGAAAGAATATATAACGCTGCTAATAGGATCCATATTCATGCTAATATGTCAAACACTAGACCAACGGCCACTCCTGTTTTCTTTTAGTGGCTCATACACTAATAGGGACACAACCATATCCCAACAAACACACACCATATCCCTTGCTTCTGTTTATGCTTGAACAGGCACGAATCAAAAACTAGAAAGCCACTATTACGTTAATTGCTCAATTGTTACAATAATGCACTCTTACGTGTTGTGAAATGTTTTCCCGTTACATGTGTAAGACTGTTGCACGTATAAAAAGATCAATGTGAAATGAGAATTGGGTCCATCATCAGAAGATGATGCTGCCTGAATATTTTCCAGCTATATCCTTACAGATAAATGACTTCCCAACTTTGAGATTTAGCAAATGGCACCATGCTGTTGTCTTCATATAGGTGTCAAAGGCACTAATCCCTCTCCTCCAAAATATAGAGAATGAGAAAATGTTGCTTTCAGTTTTATGAGTGATAGCAAATATAGTAATCACAGTAAATTGTGTTAAACGACCCATCTTTTTTGTATTGATTTGTTACAGAATGCCATTTTGTTCAACATCTACTGCTGAGTGAAATCAGCTGGCATATTGGACACTGTATCAACAATGTGCAAATAGCATTTCTCTGTGTTACTCTAATTGCAAAAAGATTTGGCAGTGAACCCTTTATTGGGAAGTGGGCCCAGTACATGCCTAAGAGTTTTGATCTTCAGGGCATTATGCTGTAATGCCTGTTCTAAACTTTGCTTAGTCAATTAATTGCCTTAGTTGTTGCTGTTTATACTGAATATATATTTTGTAAGTAAACAAGTGAGACTTGTGAATTGGTGGTAACTGGATCATACACAGGGAATTAATTTCATTATTCTTGAAACTATATAACTGCCAACTCTGTCTGAGGACATAAAATGAGCCAGTATATTGTAGCAATAAAGGTGATAGATTGGCAGAGGTTGGGTTCTAGCCCACTCTCAATCATGGAAGCTCACTCAGGACCTTTGGATCAATTTCTTTCTCAAGTACAATCTATCCCAGGGGGCTGTTGTTGGGTGGGGACAGGAATTAAGAGGCAGGAACAACATATACAGTATGTTCCAGGGGTGGGTTTTAACTTACCTCGCTGCCAGTTCGCTTCCTCCCGTGCCGCATGGCCGTGCCTCATGGGCATGCGTGTGCTTTGCGTGGGCGCACATGCGCAGTGCAAAAAAAAATCCAACCCCCCCCCCGCCAAAAACAAGATGGCGACGCATGCACAGTGCCGGAAACTTGGCTTCTGTGCATGCGCAGAAGGGAAAAAAAATAAAAAAAATTCAAAAAAAAAGATGGCGGCATCCACGGACCAGCACCGACCGAACCGGATCCGTGATGTCATCGTGACATCACCAGTGGGTTGCTACCGATTCAGGTGAACCGGTCCGAACCGGGAGGAACCCACCTCTGGTATGTTCCTAAATGAAAGGTTGAATCTAATTTAATAAATAAATCCACTCAAGATGGTGATTTTTAACCTTGATAGCCTTCAATCATTTCAAACCAGACTTCTTAAAAATCTGCTTCCTCTCTACTTACTTTCCTAAAACTGTTAAGTTGGTGTTCTCTAACCTTGGTTGTTTGTTTGCAGACATTTCATTACCCTACTAGGTAACATCATCAGTGCTAGTGAGTATGGGGTTTTCTCCCTGTTTATATACAGTGGCTTCCCCTGGCAGTGTTGATGAGGGTATGTTTTTCTCCTTGGGTAGTTCCTTGATAGTTCCTTGATTCCTTGCTAATTCCTTGATTCCTTGCTAGTTCCTTAATTTCGTAAAAACTGTTCTTCCTGTCTTCAGAAATGAAGCAGTAAATGATTTATTAGCAATGAAACTTCAAAATGTTCTCTCTGAGATGCAAGTCTAGGGTTAGGGAAGAAACTATTCAGCCCAATGAGAAAGCCTTCCCTCTTCTGTTAACTTAGCTCTTTTAAACACAAAATCTTTGTATGATTCAGTCTGATCAGTTTGTTTCTCTTCTAACATTTTTAAAATATATTGTTTTTCCCTGTATTATTATACTACATTGATTATTTTGAAAAAATAATGGAAAATGAAGCAGAAATTTCTTAAATTGAAATACCATGAAATTATGATTAAACATAACAAACTAGTACTTTAATAAAATAAATAAAAACAAGACTTTAAAAAAAAGGAGGTAGATTGCTATTCCTTCATTTCACTGACCCTAAGTTTAAAAATTGTGATATTCCAATTCTATCTTTAAAATAAGTAAACATATATTTCCAATGAAATTTCAACAGTGAGATACAATCTGTTTTAATGTATTATTAATATATATTAATATACAATTATATATTATCAAAATGTTATACATTCACTATATAGAGACATCATGTTCATAACTTTTAGAAGCTATGCTAGTTTATCAAATTTAAAAAAGAAAAAAGATAGATCTGGCTATGAAAATCCTAACTTTAACTCTAATATTAAATGCTATCAAAACAATAATTTATTGCATGGAATACATATGATCTGCCATTAATTACCCCTCTCATTGAAGAGTGAAGTATGAATAAAAGATCATTCCACGACAGGAAAGTTACCATCTTTTCAAAGAAAGTCCCATCATCTCTTTATTCCACTATTTCTCAAACTTGGAAAATTTAAAATTTATGAACTTCAACACCCAGAATTATCTAGCCATTCTGGGAGCTGAAGTCTACACACATTAAAGTCGCCAAGTTTGAAAAAAACATTGGTTTAAACCAGTGGTGGGTTGCTACCGGTTCGGCCCGGTTCAGGCGAACCAGTAGCAGCAGCGGCGGAAGGCTCCGCCCACCCACCCGGACGTCATCACGGACGTTCTGCGCATGCAAGTTCACCATTTGCTACCTCACAAATTGTTTAGATCATCACTCCCCTAAATCTCTATGCTAATAGGAATTCTGGAAGTTATGATGCCAAAATATTAGGAGGGAACCAAACTGGGAAAAGCTAAATTATTGCATATATTCACCACTTTACAACTATGTATTTAAAAGCACAAATTCCACAAACACAAAACACTGGGAAACAAGACCAAGTTCTCAGAAGGCAATTGTTATCCTTGGAAGGCAGGCTTAAAGCAATTCTCTTTTGCTTTGTATGGCAGGGTTCCCAGGGACAGCCACACATTCTCCTAGAGCACATTAAAAAGACATTTATTATCCTTGTCTTATGAAGAGCTTTACACTTATAATAAGAGTTAATTGCATAAAATAGGGACAAGTCAATACAATGAGAGTGAATTTCTAAACAAGTCTTTCTCTCCCATATTTCATACTCCACTTTGTGGATCAATTTCTTAACAGAGACTGTTCATGATCTGACCCAAGATGTTTAACTTAATTTTTCTTCTTGGCTAGCTTTTCCAAACCTCTAATGATTTTTTTTTTTTGCATTTAAATGAAGAAGAAAAAATCAGTAAATTATTGTTTTAATAGCATTTAATATTAGAGTTAGGGCTAGGGTTTTCATAGCCAGATTTTTCTTTTTTTCTTTTTTTAAATTTGATAAACTAGCATAGCTTCTAAAAGTTATGAACATGATGTCTCTATATAGTGAAAGGGTTTGAAGAACAGTCTTTCTCATCCACTCATTCAAAATAACTGCCACTTAGAAAGCAGTTTGCAGTGAATTCTCCAAAATCACCTCCATGGTACTAAACTGGCATTTTGGAAAATGAAGGTTCAAGCAGATATGAAGAGAGTGGCAATAGGATTCAACTACCCCCAAATCATACTCTGAACACTAGGTCTCAGGTTCTTCAAAACTACTGAAAAATAAATCTAAAGGCATGTAATTTGCAGGCTTCATATTTCTAATATGAAATAATAATAATTATAAATGTTTTGCACCCAAATTGTGATATTCTCCTAGAGCTGAAGAGGGTAGAGAACTCCTACAGGTGAAACAAACTGTGGAGGAAGAAAAGTATGGTTTGTATAACTACATTAAGAAAAGCCAAGAACTCTGGCTAAAGGAAGTCAATGAAGGAAAGCTCTTGAAAAACTTAACAAAGACTGAATGTAGAAAATAAACAATTGAAAATTGATTTGTTAATTGGAAGAATAAGCCAATGCATGGTCAATACTTGAAGAATATAGAAGGAAAAGCTGACAAAAACCTACCTGGAATTGGTTAAGATCTGCACTGTTAAAGAAGCTGAAGGTTTTATTTTAGCAACTCAGGAACAAGCTTTGCCAACTAATTACATGAAGGTGAAAATTCAACACATAGCAAACAACAGCAAATGTCACTTTTGTAGTAAAAAAAAGATAAACAATTGACTATTTGATCAATGGCCACAGGAAAAAAAAATCTTAAACTGACTACAAGCAATGTCATGACTGAGTTGCCAAAATCATTGGAAACTTTGCAAGAGGTTTTGGATTTGAATGAGGTAAAAAAGCATTGACAAAAAGGCAGCTTTATTTGGAACAGCTTACAGTAAGTCCTGCGATGATACCTTTATCACCTTTAATTAAGAACCAAATAATTATAATCCGAATAATGAATAACTTCTTAGCTAGATTAATTTATTACCTAAAAAGCTCTTTCCCCTTTCTCCCTTTTCTAGTTTTTCTCTTTCCCCTTTCTAATCGTTATTACTGATGGTAAAAGTAAGATGAAAGTTGTGGGTGAATTTTCCCACATTCTCTAGAAAGTAATAAAAAGACACTATTGTGTCAGAATAGTAAGTTTAATATTATAATAATCTTGCAGTGAACAATTATTATTATCATCTCAGGAAAATGGGAAGTTGAAAGAGAAAATGTTATTGAAAAGGAAAAAGATGAAGAAACTTGAATTTATAGTTTACAAATGATGTTTCTGACAAACAATTCATCAGTCATTGCCATTCTAATCATAGTTGCTCTGTCTCTTGAAATTGATACTGCCATCTAGGATAAGTTTTTGAAGAGAGCTTTTCTTGATCTACTCAGAGCTAAATCAAATACAATGATTTAGGCTACAATGTAATTTTAATTTAATTCATTCAATTTAGGTGTCACCCAGTTCCAGACAACTCTGAATGGCTCACAACATAATAACAATAAAATGCAGTGTAAGCATTCAAAATAGGAACAAAAAATAAGTAAAATTAAAAAAAGAATAAGAACAAGATGGTGGTCAATGGTTCCCAGAAGGACATTCCAGAGAAAAGGGATATAAAATAATTCTATTATGATAGCACTTAGCACTTAGACTTATATACCGCTTTACAGTGCTTTACAGCCCTCTCTAAGCGGTTCACAGAGTCAGCATATTGCCCCCAACAATCTGGGTCCTCATTTTACCCACCTCGGAAGGATGGAAGGCTGAGTCAACCTTGAGCCGGTGAGATTTGAACCGCTGAACTGCTGAACAGTCAGCTGAAGTAGCCTGCAGTACTGCACTCTAACCACTGCGCCACCTCGGCTCCTCATGATTCCCATTGTAAGGGAACTGTGAATTTTTGCTCCTATCAATCCTCACAATGCAATGAATATATATTATTTATTTATTGTATTTCTATGCCGCCCAACTCCCAAGGGACTCTATATAGTATTTGTGAGAGTTCTATCCTAATTCCATAGACAGTAAAGCTGTATTAGGCCTCCTAGATAGGAAACACGACCAAATGAGCTAATTCTACTTCCTCAATGGAATTCTACTTCCTCAATGGAACTGCATCTACATGGAGGGAAGTATGCAGTGGGGTACCCCAAGGCTCTGTTTTATGCCCAGTTCTCTTTAACATCTTCTTCAATGATTTGGATGAGGGGATGGATGGGGAACTCATCAAATTTGCAGACGACACCAAGCTAGCAGGAATAGCCAACACTCCAGAAGATAGGCTTAAGATACAGAAGGATCTTGACAGACTTGAACATTGGGCGCTATCTAACAAAATGAAATTCAATGGTGAAAAAAGTAAGGCTCTACACTTAGGCAACAAAAACAAAATACACAGGTACAGTATATGTGGTACCTCGCTCAATAGAAGTAACTGTGAGAGGGATCTTGGAGTCCTTGTGGACAACCATTTAAATATGAGCCAGCAGTGTGCAGCAGCTGCCAAAAAAGCCAACACAGTTCTAGGCTGCATAAACAGAGGGATAGAATCAAGATCACGTGAAGTGTTAATACCACTTTATAATGCTTTGGTAAAGCCACACTTGGAATACTGCATTCAGTTTTGGTCGCCACGATGTAAAAAAGATGTTGAGACTCTAGAAAGAGTGCAGAGAAGAGCAACAAAGATGATTAGTAAAATAAATAAATAAATATGGAATGCTATCAGCCAGATGATGCAGACCAATCAGAAAAATGACTTAAAAAATAAAATCAATTTAAAAAAAAGAAAGAAAACTGACTTAAAAGTGAAAAGAAGGACTTTTGTGAAAAGAAGAACTAGGGGTGACATGATAGCAGTGTTCCAATATCTCAGGGGCTGCCAGAAAGAAGAGGGAGTCAAGCTATTCTCCAAAGCACCTGAAGGCAAGACAAGAAGCAATGCGTGGAAACTAATCAAGGAGAGAAGCTTAGAACTAAGGAGAAATTTCCTGACAGTTAGAACAATTAATCAGTGGAACAACTTGCCTCCAGAAGTTGTAAATGCTGCAACACTGGAAGTTTTTAAGAAGAGATTGGATAACCATTTGTCTGAAGTGGTGTAGGGTATCATGCCTGAGCAGGGAGTTGGACTAGAAGACCTCCAAGGTCCCTTCCAACTCTGTTATTCTATTCTATTCTATTCTATTCTATTCTATTCTATTCTATATTGTAAGGCTACATTAACAGACTGTTGCAAGTCTCAAAGTACAAATCTGCTGCCCTCACTTTTTAAAAGCCTGCCCTCGATTGGGGCAGGTCCCTTCTAAATTTCTTTCTTTGACCATTAAGCCAGTGGGGGCCTCTTCCTCTCTTGACTGATCACTCCTAGGCCGCATCTTTTCTCGTCCTTCCTCAAGGTCATTTGCACATACCATTACAAGTTGGCAGAATTTGCATTCATTTGCATAGCCTTAGCCTAGAAAAAGGTGTCTTGAGGTCATCAATGAAGGTCACCTTGATGTTGTAGGATATTCCATTATGAACCTGTGAATTCCCCATAGTATCCATTTATTTGATGCCAAAGCTTTGAGAGCCCAGAGAAGAAGTGCTTCAGGTCCATATAAGACCGACTGAAGAAAATCTTGGATTATTAGAAGGCCCTTCTGTTCACTCAGGGAACTTCCTTATTCCATCTTCAGAATTGAGCTCCCATCAACAGCAGTGAGGATGATGGTGAGGGAAAAGCCAGATAAGGAAACAAAAAAGAAGAAAAGGATTAAAAACTGCTCTGCTACCATTTTCAACAGGCCCTAGGGGAGAAATATTTCTCCTACCTTACATTTTTCTCCACAGATTTGTGAAATAGCCCTGTTATTTTTCTATTGCAAGCCATTGTGGAACTATTTCTAACTGCTAGAGAGAAATATCTGTAAATAGGCTTTTTCAGTGGCTCTTGATTTTTTTTTTCTATAACTCAATTAGCTCTTTTAATACAATCTTGTTGTAGGGAACAATATGTTATATTACTCCCAAAACAGACATACTTCTATAAAAAAATTGTACATACCGCAACAAGCAATAAATAAAAAAAATTCAAAGTAGTTCTGAATTAGTCACATCAGAAACACTGCAGAAGTCAAGGGATGAAAAACTTAAAAGGCAAAATGTGTTCATTTAATTTATGCAAATATTTCTAAAGCTGTCACCTACTCCAGAAAGATCAGAAGGTGTTAGTCACTCACCACTAAAAAAAACATCACCCTACAAGTAGAGTGCTGACACCAGCAGCATCTCCAAAGAGCAGGTCAAAAGTGTGAAGATGGAGGTCACAACAGTGTAACCGAAGCCCCACCTCTTGTAATATATGTATTGATGTCACACACTGCCAGACTCCAAAAACCAAGAAATACACTTTGAAATTCTTTTAAGTAAAGGTAGTCCTTCGCTTATAACCCACAATTGAGCTCATAATTTCTGTTGCTAAGCAAGATGTTTGTTAAGTGAATTTTGTCCCATTTTAACGACCTTTCTTGCAACACTTGTTAAGTGAATCACTGCAGTTGTTAAGTTAGTAACGTAATTGTTAAGTGAATCTGGCTTCCCTATTGACTTTGCTTGACAGAAGGTCGCAAAACGTGATCACATGACAGTGTCCCTGCAACTGTCATAAATATGAGTCAGTAGCCAAGCATCTGAGTTTTGATCACATGACCATGGGGATGCTGTAATGGTTGTAAGTGTGAAAAACAGTCATGAATCATTTTTTTCTGTGCCGTTGTAACTTCTAACGGTCACAAAACGAGGGCTACCTGTAGTTTATTTTATTGTTCTTCACCTATAGACAGAAATCTTGCCAAATTATAGCAGACTATCTAAACTTTACTAGCACTCCCTCCATCTTGGGAATTCAGACAACATTTAATCACCTGCACATACACAGTCCATTGGGCTTCTAATGGACTGTTCTGACTGCGATCTTTTTACCGTTACTTCCTTTCATGGGCCCCATGGCTGACCTTAAAAAGATCCCCATATTCATTATACCTCATTTTGAAGGGCATTATCCAGAAAAAGATTTCAGATTATGATATTAAAATTCAGTAAGCCTCTGGGGAGAATGCAAACTACATACAGGTTTTAAATTTTTATCAAAAGCTTTAGTTAGTTCCAGAAACTGCTTGGTAGACAACACCAAAGGAAAATCAGAGGCAAAATATGAGTGTATTACCAAGTTCCACTGAATAATGTTGGTGCCAGACTTTGAAACTACTGAAGTTTTCCAGGCTATTTTTAATAGAAGTTTAATATATAAGATACAAGAGTATCCTAGATGGAAAACTATCAGAAGTGTAATCTTGGAATACACCTCTGGTATCTTGGTTTAGTTGTTGTTGTTATTGTTCCTTGGTACCATAAATTTGGTGTTTCCAGATAACAAAGTTCTTTCAACAGATATAAAAGACAAGACAGACAGTCCATTAGATATCTAGGTTTTCTGCCACTTTCATTCTGACCCATGTCACTTCAGATGTAGACTCAGAGCTTCTCTGCAGCAGACATTGCACAGGGATTGCTCTAAGATTTGTTAATGTCTGAAATAGAAAAGCAAATGGCACTTTCTCTTTGCCAAGTCATTGTCACAGTATCTAGAACTGTCCCAGGTTATTAAGGCATTTCAGACAGGAAATTTAACAAACACCTCTTTCTGACAGTAAATAGGCAACATGAACAGCAATAATCATAATAATTTCACTTCATTATATTTTACTATGTTTTCATGACATCTATACCCCTTGGTCTTCCTAAGTGCAGAACTGGCCCTCCAATTGAGGACTCTGTTGATATTTGCTGCGTATTTACCACCAATATTTTAAGGAGCATATTTGGAAGTGTTCAGCTCCATGCATCCACAATGCCATGACCATCTGTTGACTAATGTCAGGTTTTAGAATTGCTGCAAATCTCTCTCTGCTGCACTTACTGTATGGATTAGTCCTAAATTGTTTTTCATAATCTGTAAAAGAAGGCTAAGCAATCTGGTCAAAAACTGTCACATTAACTCATGTTATTTCAAGCGCTTTGTGATTAGACTTTCTCTGTGTGCAATTGCCAAAACAGGGAGAACAAAAGTAGGTACTGAGTTTAGATGGGCGAGGGTTCCCTCATTATTCCTGATGAGATTTTATGCTTTAGCAGTGTTGTTGCAATAATCTTGTAGTGTCTAATGCATAGAGACAGACTGTCATTCACACTAACTGTCACAGCCATAACTCAAACAGATGTCATCCATGAGAGGCTGTTTCAAGACTGAAATTACCACATGTAGGACAACAGAATCTCACTGGCAAATCTAACTGCAGATATATAAGTCATACAGTGTCAACATGCTGACTCTGATAAAAACATCTTCATCGAGCCAAAAGTGACCTAGAGATACACTTCAGACATTAACTGTGTTATGAAGAAACTGCTGAACCTTCAGTTCCAAAATTTGAGTTTTTCCCCTCCCTCAGAGGCATAAACAAAGCACAGTTATGAGGGCAGACAGAAAAGCAATGGCCCTCCTTAATGACCATTTCTAAAAGCTAAATATTTCAAGACAGGAAAATATATTCCAGTGGACTTAGCTTATACAGCAAATAAAGAAATGGTCCATAATATCCCCAGGAAGTGAATTCAACAGATTTCTTCTACTAAAACAAAGTGTATCAATCTGGTAAATTTGATTAGTTTTCATTAAAACTTGTATTAATTTTGACACACACATAACACACACAAAAAACAAAGATCAAAAAGATAAATGGTGGTTTCTGAGTTTTGACTAGAATTTTTTAAATCTAGTCTTAGACATGTTTGTGTGGCTGCAGTGCTCTGTTGATAGCCCCTAAGGGCAAATTTCTGCTCCCAGAAATTATCTGGACTATATGGTAAATCTTTTTTTAAATGCGGTGGCCTGTCTGAAATAAATTTTCAGTTAATGGTACCCTTAGCTGGAATTTCATTTCTTTCGGAAGCCCTGCTAGGAGTTATCTAAACTAGACTCCAGTTAAGCCTGCCCACTCCTCTAACATCACTTTAAGTATATACTATATGCTTCCCTACAGTATATCCACTTCACTATAGGGGTCCTATAGACCAGCGGCCTCCAACCTTTTGGGCACCAGAGACCAGTTCCATGGAGAGAGGATTTTCCACGGACTGGAGGCGACATGTTTTTGCGTGCTGCCTGCATCCTGCATATGGGGCTTCACTTGTTTCTGCGGCCCGGTTGCTGGCAGGCTACAGACCAGTGCCGATCCATGGACCAGGGATTGGGGAACTCAGCTATAGACTTGAGAATCCCTGGTAAGTTTTTGGAAGTTCCATGAACTTGGATGGGGGAAAAATTGCACAAAAAGATTAAGAATGCCTGCATTGCAATGATGTTGGAAAGGGGAATTGGATTATCCAGAAGAAGAACATTCCACATTCACCACATCAAATGCAATTGGGATTTCCAAGTATGGGACCAGGAAGGAATGTTACTAGCAGTTTGGCCTTGTTCTAGCGAACTGATTGTTAAATTCTTCTTTTTACTCTGAGGAAGACATATAGGCCAGGCAGTCTTGCTTTGAGAATACACAATCTTCAGCGACTATCATGGGCTGCTTGCGTACAGTACAGGTAGTCCTATACCTTCCTTCTAGGTGTTAATAGCCCCATTTCTTGACTTTATTGTTAACTAGTTAACAATCTCGGCTGCTGGGCATATTTGTTTTAGATGTTTTTATTGTTTTAAATATTTTTAAGGATTGTAAGCTGATCAGTCATTGATTAAGATGGCCAGCTATAGAAATTGACTGACTGACTGACTGACTGACTGACTGACTGACTGACTGACTGAATGAATGAATGAATGAATGAATGAACGAACGAACTTAAATGTACAGCAATATGGTTACATGGTAATTCCAAGAAACTCAGAAAGAAAGACTGATTTTGTTATCAATATATTAGAATTTATTGTTTAAAAAAAACAATGAAGCAAGACACATCTGGGCCACTTTTTAAACTTCTAAGATGAAACCTCTATCTATCCTCATCACAATTTATTTGAGGATTAAAGAGGCTAGCCAGAATTCATCCTGCCTAGTTTTCATTCCTTAAGTTCTAAGCAAACTTTTTTTTCTATCTCTAGCCAGTAGTTTCCTGAATTTAGTAATTAGCATCAGTTCAATAAGCAAACTAGTTTATATATTTTCAATTTATAATGGGTTTTCAAGCTAGTTGTTCTATCACTTTTACAATTTTTGCCATATTTTTCTTCAGGGGGGCGGGGGGGAAGTAATCCTATGGTGTTTTTGTCATAATGTTTGTGGTAGCAAATTTTATAAGAAGTTCTATTTCTTGTTAGACCAAAATCTATGTATATATGTAACTTTAAAAATTATATCCCCAGCCCTTTCATTTTTTTAACTAGGGCTACCAATTATAATGGTTAGGGCATCAGACTAGAAACTGGGGAATTATGAATTCTAATCCTGCCTTGCACATGAAGCAAGCAGGTGAAATTGGGCCTGTCAGTCTTTCTCAGTCCTTGGAAACAGGCAACAGCAAACCACTTCCAAAATCTTCCCCTGCAAAAACTGCAGGGACCAACTCAGGCAAGCACCAGCAATCAGAACTCACACACACACACACACACACACACACACACACACACACACACACACACACACACACACACACACAGTTCTGGGGAGCATAAATTTGGATGACCATGAAATGGCAGCAAAGAGATATAGAAAACCCAACTAGAAAAGCATCTAGTGGTTGTTTGGATTTTTGCAACCCAGATTTCTTTGCCTTAATTTAACACATAATCAGATCTGTTTTTAACACCTGTAGTATATGCTTAATTAAATAAAGAGACCGTTTTCTTAGGCAAAAGATATTAGAGGCAGCAGGGCTACAATTTCTTCTGAATCCTTAGCAATTCTCTTCCGATAAAGATATGTATCAGTTTCCTTAAATATTCTGCTTCAGATATAGTAGAAAGTATTATTATATTTCCAGTGCTAAAATAAGCCTAACTGATTTTTGTAGATGAGATATGGATGAACCGCCATCTCTTTTGCTTCGGGCAATACATTTCTTGAGACAGTTTAGGCTTCTAGCTAGTCTTAAAAATATATTCTTGAAAAGGTTCTCATAAGAATATAAATATGTTCCTTACTGTAATACTGGCACTTCTCTTTACTCTGTTACCATTATTAATTCATTTTCACTTTTGTTACAGGGGCTATGGTTTTGCAGTTTTGATTGATCACACTAAAATATTACTACCTATTAATTCAACTTTCAGCCCCACAACTGGTGCTCACTTCCTTCCCACAAAACCCAATGTGAGATGATCATTGAAAAATGGAATTTAAAAAAAAGAAGCCTGATTTCCTTCAAGGTCAGTGTTTGAACAACTCATCCTATGAAATCCTCTGCTCATCCTGTTTAGATGCACAATCACAGAAGCAGTTGGAAAAGATATCTTCAAGCTACCCATTTCATAGTCAGTCCAGAAACATATCATAATAAGGCACCTGACATCCAGCATAAATAATACTAGCCACATTTTGCAATATGAATATCAATAGCAAAGCACCAAATCTTGAGCTTTTTGGAATCCACACATCAGAGCTCTAGAGGGACATAGATATAACCCTGAGCTATATCTCCATCAGATAGTCTTTGGTTATCTACATCTGGCAATGATATACATCAGTAGTATATCAGTCGTGAACCGGAGAGTATGTGGCCCCTCAGGGTGCTAGGGTGCTTCAAGGGGGGGCAGAGTGAAAGATATATAATGGGGGGGGTCATGGCACATGCTGAGGGATGGGCACAGAAAAGCAAAGTGTATTATAGAGCAAATACTATTTTGTTGATACCCGAAGACACACACTGTCCTATATCTGTTGGGGGGGGGAGGGTGGAACAGGAGAAAAACAAGATTGGAAGTAGACCATGGGCAAAATAGATTGAGAAATATTGATTTACATTATGACTATCTTATTAGTTGTGGAAGCCTTTAGTCATAAATTTGAGGAATATCACTTTCTGTGATAAAATACAAGTCTAAATTTTTCTCTCTTATTTTAAAGAAAAAATATTATTTACAATCATTCTACAGTTTAAAAGATCCATATAGTCTATGGGTCACACTTGTTTGCTTTAATATCTACTTTCGTTACAGCATACAAAGCCCTTTTCAAACATTTGATCTTTAAAAATACCCACAATTTAACTATTCATCATGAAAATCTTAAAGTGGAAACACAGTGAGCCACCTATGGTTAATGATCTATATGCAGGCTCCTCCCCATTTCACACTGCCAGCCACAGTCCTTCACAATTAGGCAGATGATGTACAGTGGCAAAGTACTGATTTTCCAATATACTTTCTTTTTATTTTTCTTTAAAACGAAGGCTAAAAGTTTAGGTTAAACCTTCAGCAAATTGTGATGGATGACCTCTGAATGATATAAATAGAGGCAGGACATACCTGCACTGGTTGCTTACTGAACCGGTATTGACTATAAGAGGTCTGGATAGTCCCTGGCAATATTGAGTAATTACTAGAAAAAAATATCAAAAATGTCCTACAATATTGCAAAGAATTAATGAGCTTATCAACTGTTTTTAATTAATAATAACCTAATTAATCAACAGCTTTAATCAGTTGTCAGTCCTTACTGGTTTTGTGTAGCAATTTCACACTGAGCTGCTATTGTATGGTTTTGAAGTTGCCTCATGAATTATTTTTTTTACTCTGAAGGAAAGCCCTTTCTTCCCTCAATAAGGAAATGTCAAGTGAGCATGGATTGGTTTTCAGCACTTCTGCTTCCAGTTTTAATTCATTTTGTGACTCTTCACATGTAACTGTTATTGCTTGTTTGATAAGAAATACAAGGATAATCCCACTGGGTTTAATTCTTCCTTCTCCCATCGTAATGCTGACAGAAAACTGTTCTCTAAATTGCAAATACTGTTGGAGAAATATACTTCCATTTTGGTCCTATGTGTTGCATTTTTAATGTAAAATATAAAGCATATCAGCAGATACAAAATCCTTTTATTAAATAAAGTGAAACTTTGCCTGATTCTATAAGCAACATTTAGGATCACATGTTAGATCTCCAAACTTCCAAGCCTGTTTTGAAGACTGTTGTTTCTCCTCAGAAATTTAAAACGCTCAAAGGGAAATTATATATGAAACCCAATTTTTTTTTTAATAGAAACAGACATAAATCTGACACAAAGCATGTGAACATCTGACTGAAAATATTTGAACAGCTTTGAGATAGCCTTATGGAGTCACCTGGATGTCTTGAGAAGAACAATCAACTCAAACTGTCTAAATATGAGGCCAATTACTGTCATCACTGACAATTTATTTGGCTCTTTTATAGTTCCTTTTTAATAGCTGCTTTTATTCCCAGTTACTCATATGATAATTACAATAGATACGCAATTGTTATGACCTACAATTCACTGTAGTAGATTAGAACTGGGGAGAAATTGCTTTTTCAAGCCTCTCCTCTGGCTATTTTTCACTTCCTCACTTTCCATTATTCTCACTTGCTCACAATAACACCATAGAGCCAAAACTATTGGAGTACACAGCTTTGCAGCACCATCCTATTCACTATTAATCACCAATTGGAGCAATACTGGAAGCAGCAGCTAAAAGAGAAAATACAACAAGTAATCTGAAAGTTTTGGAAGCAAACATAATCAGAGAAAAGTGAAGAGTGATGTAAATTAAGAAGCCTCTGGAAAAAGAATGTGTTATACCACGGGTGTCAAACTCGATCGTGTCACATGATGTATCATGATGTATCACAAAGTTTTTTTTTCCTTTGCAGAGCTGGGGTAGGCGTAGCCTGCACATGACGCATCTGGCCTGCAGGCCGCTAGTTTGACAGGCCTGTGTTATACTACTCTATACTCCTCAAAATCATGTTTTGTGAATGTTCAATGCCCTTAACAACTGTAATTTAAGTGACACATCTTTTAATATTTTAATTTTTGACACATTTTATACAATTTTTCTTCCTTCCTTCCTTCTTTCTTCTTCCTTCTCTATTTATAAGCACTCCCCAATTAAAGTCATTCTATATTTTGCACACCTTATTTGGGTTTTTAGAACCAGGAATCTGAAACTATTTCTTATAAGGGGAGCAGGAAGTACATGTTACAACATGTTAACAAAGTTGCAGACATTCTGATGTGAAAAGTTCGCAGTCAAATTATGCCATAATTTGAAGTCAATAACTTCACTCTCCTGAGTTCCTCTCCCAACACAGTACATATATTTAAGTCTCACCTAATCAGTCTGTTTAATCAGACTGTTTATCGGTGAACTCTGTACACACAGAAATCAAGACAAACATGCCATTACTACAGTGAACATTTGTTAAGCTAAGTTGCAATTAATTAAAATACGGAGTTTCAGATATCTTTAAAAAGCAAAAAGCAACCCATATGTACAATTTAAAATGCAGCACGGATGCTAATTCCACAGTGATTCCCAATGATTTCTGCTTTTCTTCAGCATAGCTGAATTTCAACATATCAGTGGCAAAGATGCCACCTGATTAGCCTCAAGTCAGCAATGGCCATGTTCAAAAAATGTAATCTTATTTTACAGTGGAAGAATGGCAACATCATCCAGGAATAATACCCAAACGACAATCTGCAACAAAATTGCATCTGGGTGCCAGGCCTATTTATGCCAGCTGTCAAAGGCAATCACTCACTAGTTACATACTTAACATTCTAGATGGAGCCTGCACGTTTATTTCTTTACTGTATTTAAAATTATTCAAAAGACTGGCTTTCATCACCACAAGCCATTTCTAGCAAATCATCACACTTCTTACATAAACATTTATTAACCCCCCTGGAGCCTCAAGGGGAAGTTAGGTTCTGGCATAATGGGAAGAAGGGAACTCCAAAGAAAAGATTGCAATCAGTGGTTTTTATAATTCATAAAGCATGCTAAGTTTGAAGGGAAGGATCCCTTGTTCTGTGGTCCACGGTTCAGATGCTCATCTCTTGATTGAAGCAGGCCACCAAAGATTCATAATGATCCCCTTTGCATATTTATTAGGCTATGCAAGCTGATTGGATTTCTCTCAACAAGACACTTCACTTCACAAAGGCAATGCCAGGCCTTGTCACAAAGGAGAAGAGGCCCGGCACTTCACTTTTCCAGTTCTAAATGCAATTCTAAGGACCAAAGGACACAGCTGAAGCAGCAGCTTTAGGAGCAAGGGGCCATGTTGCTTTGTAAAGCAGCTTTAAGGGAACGAGGCACTCAAACTAATGTTAAATGAGAGAGGCCCTCAAAGATACACAATCAATCAGAATAGTGCTGGAAGGGACCTTGGAGGTCTTCTAGTCCAATCCCCTGCTCAAGCAGGTATCCTATATCATTTCAGACAAGTGACTGTCCAGTCTCTTCTTAAAAACCTCCAGTGATGAAGCACCTACAACTTCTGAAGGCAAGCTGTTCCACTGGTTAATTGTTCTCACTGTTGGGATGCTTGTCCTTAATTCCAGGTTGCTTCTCTCCTTGATTAGTTTCCATCCATTGTTTCTTGTCTTGCCTTCTGGTGCTTTGGAAAATAATTTACCCTCTCTTCTTTGTGGCAGCCCCTCAAATACTGGAACACTGCTATCATGTCATCCCTAGTCCTTCTTTTCTCTAGAATGACCATACACAGTTCCTGCAACCGTTCTTCATATGTTTTAGTCTCCAGGCCCTTAATCATCTTAGTTGCTTTTCTCTGCACTTTTTCCAAAGTCTCAACATCTTTTTTGTAATGTGGTGACACTGCCCTATAGGCTATGTTGATTCCTGAATTGCCAACCCAATATGTTATTTGTTGCCAATAAGGCCCTGAAAAGCGTAGCAACTTCATGCACATCATATACCAGAGCAGAAATAGATAACTTGAGACCCAGGATTTTATGAACCTACCATGTTTCCCTGAAAATACAACCTACCCCGAAAGTAAGTCCTAGCTTGATTTTTACATGTGCGCCCAATATAAGTCCTACTCCCAAAATAAGCCCTAATTAAGATCCCTCCCACTCCAGGGTGCCCGGGTAAAAATTAAGCTAGGGTGGGGATGGGGGGGTGGAGCTGCCCTACTACTTACCTTCGGACAGTTACAGCCAGGCCTCACACACCCCGACTCCTGCCTTGCTGGCCCCTCACACACCCCGACTCCTGCCTTGCTGCCTTGCTCTGCAGCTAGCATGGCCTGCAAGACTTTCCAAAAGGCCTCTGAAGCCGATAAGAGAGCTCCAGATCGATCCAGAGCTCTGTTATTGGCTGCAGAGGCCTTCAGGAAATCCTTGCCGGCCTCAGAAGAAGTTTCTGAAGACCTCTGACAGCGAAAAGGAGGCCGGGGGGTGACGTGCGCAAGTGAGGTGAGTCAGTGGATGACACACACACACCAAAAATAAGACCTGGTGCCTTTTTTTGTGGCAAAAAAATATAAGACAGGATCTTATTTTCGGGGAAACATGGGTACCAAAATGCTTCCAAAATGAGTTACTAAATATTAAATATGAGAGCTTCTGTGGGATCATGGTTATGTTAGTGGAGTGGGAGTGGGAATGACAAGTACTCCTTTCACCAAGCAAGCTTACTGAGGAACAGTTCTTTTTTCTTCACTTCATTGGCTTATTGTGCAATTTATCCATGAGGTCCTATGTAAAAATGGGGGCAACCTAAGAAAGAATGATTATAACAACTTGCCTCTAGAAGTTGTAAATGCTCCAACACTGGAAGTTTTTAATTAATTTTTAATTAAATGTAAATGAAAACAAAGCAAATGTAGATTTTTTTACCTATTCCCCCATTATATTTTAATATGTAATTAGGGCGCACCAATCAATTCTGAAGGGAGTTGCACCTATAAGCACAGATAATAAAGTAAGAAGAGAAAGAAATAGGTTTCTCTCAAATTCTAATATAAAATACCTCGCCCGATTTGTCCTTTCAAACTAAAGCTCGGCTGAACAGATTTTCAGTGCAACTCAAATTTGGGAATGCAATACTCCAGCACAAATAATCCTACAAAACTATGAGCATTACTAAAAGGGGACGCAAAACTATATATTAAATAACCAGAAAAATGAATTATAGTATACTGGCTTGCAAAAATGTGTATGTCAGGCAAAATTGTGTCTAACACTGTGTAAGTCATAAGATAAATGTGCACAAACCTCCCACATACATATTTTTCGTTATAAAGCATTTCTCAAATAAATATTGAAACAAGACGAACTGAATTTAATACTCAAAGGGGGAAATAACCCTGAAAAGACCAAAGTGCATTTTTTTCCATCTAGAAAAAGTTGTGTAATGTATTTAACTCCTAAGTTTAATTATAGAAGTGCTGTTTCAGATATTGTATACCTTGAGGCTGCCCTTGGATGCCATTGGAAGAATAAAGGAAGTATTACTTGAATATTGGTACAAATAAGGCTATCTTACTCACAGGCTGAGAATTAGGAGATACAACTTCATGAGGACCCAGCAGAAAAATGATGTTGCCCTTTTGCACAAAGAAAAGACCCAACCATATTCAACTGTATAGTACTCATTTTTCATACTTCTCAATACAAATCAGCTTCTTGTAGTGCAGTAGTGGGTTCTAAAACCCTTTACTACCGGTTCGTGTGCGCGTTTGCGCGCTCGCGTGACACTTCTGCGCATGCGCAGAAGCGTCCCGGGCAGATGGGCAGAGCCTCCCGCCGCCGCCACTACCAGTTCTAAGAACCGGTCCGAACCAGGAGCAACCCACTGCTGTTGTAGTGGTTAAGGCACCAAGCTAGAAACTAGGAGACTGTGAGTTCTAGTCCTGCCTTAGGCATGAAAATCAGCTGTGTGACTTTGGGCCAGTCACTTTCCCTCAGCCCAATCCACCTCACAGGACAGTTGTGGGGAAAATAGTAGGAGGAAGGAGCAATAATATGATTGTCACATAGAAATAAATAAATAGAATAGAATAGAATAGAATAGAATAGAATAGAATAGAATAGAATAGAATAGAATAGAATAGAATAGAATAGA
>QLTV01002147.1:48480-78591 GCA_003457575.1 Thermophis baileyi
AGGACCTTAATTACATCGCGGCAGAGAGTAGGCCGAAAGGCAGCTGCCTGGCTGGTTGGAATCGCTGAAGAAGCAGTCACGGTTCTCCTATGATCCCACCCTCGTCGCCACTGTTGGATAGTGGGTAGAGATGACAGGAGACAGACTTCCAAAGCAGCTCTTTATTACAGCTCTTGTGTAAGCAACCAGCAAAGAGCAGTCTGACAGCTTGCCCTTTTATAGGGAGCTGTCAGACAGACCAGCCAATAGCGTTTGAGCTTTTTCCCGCTCAAACGCTGGACCTGGTTGGAACCATGCAACACAGTCGAAACAGTTAGAACATAACATGTAATATGTGCTTTAAATGGAATCTCACTATGGAATCCCATTTTCACACAACAATTCTGATTCTGAACTAGTAAATAGCAACTAATCAACAGTTTAGGGAAAGGTGATACTTTAACAAACTCAGCATCTTAATAGCTGCCTGCGACCTTGGAAATTCCATCAGCCTGCGAGTGTTTTAGAATTCAGTATAAAATCACACTTGGAGCTTGTGTTAGAACAGAGAGCATGCTTGCATGCTTGCACTGAAACCAAATAAAACCTTCTTTCATAAAATGCATCACACCCAGACAAATGTATGATGATAAAACCTCTTCGGTACTGTTAATTTTTAACCGATGTTAAAACTATTGATCTTTAACCAAGTACAGTTATTGCCACTACAGGTAGTCCTCAGTTAACAATTGCCCTGTTTAGCAACCATTCAAAGTTACAAAGGTGAAGTGTAACTGAAAAAGTGACTCTACAACTGGTCCTCAAACGGTCTTTCGTGAGTTTCCTTCAGCCAGCTTCGGACAAGTAAAGTCAATGGAGAAGCCAGCAGTAAAATGACAAGTTATGTTGTCTATAGAGGTTCTCAATCATCTAGGTCAGGGGTGTCAAACTCCCAGCCCGCGGGCCAGATGTGTCATGTGCTGGCCATGCCCACGCCGGTTTAGTGAAGGGGGGAAAATCACGATACGTCACATGACATCGTCTTGACAATATGAGTTTGACACCCCTGATCTAGGTCATGGTTGTGCCAAGGGAGCTTTTTCCAAAAGACAACTAGATTTTCTTGGCTCTTTCTTTGAAAATGTTTCACTTCTCATCCAAGAAACTTCTTCAGTTCTGAAGGTTCTTGGATAAGAAGCAAAATGTTTTCAAAGAAAAAAAACCCTAACAAAGTCCAGTTGCCTTTTCAAAAAACCGTCTTTGGGACAAGTCACGTTATGTGACAACTTGCTTAATGATTGTGGGTGATTTGCTTTACATCTGCAGCAGAATTGATGTCATAAGTCAGGTGCGGTCATATGATCTTTTGCTGTTTTCCTTACCATCACTTCGTGATGGAGTTGCCAGTCCCAGTTGCAATTGTTAAGTGACGATTATTTATGTAGCATAACTGTGATGAAGTGAGACTTTTCCTAGTCAAATTGATTGCATACACTTTGTGGATATGGTCTGTATGCAGGGCATTATCAAAAGGATAGAGGTAACTTTGTCACATCATAACTACGTCCCACATTCATAAATGTCCATCCAAAAACAGGTAGAAAGCAGATTCCATATATGAAATACTGATTCCATTGTTCAGAAAAGCAAACCCATTGTTGTGAAAAGGAGCAAAAAGAGTTTTCCCTAGGTGAACACCCACAGAAGAAGTATGCTATGCACAAGGAATCTTTCAATTAACACAAATGCAAAATTAGACTTAGGCATGGGTAGCTGAGTGCTGGGGGTGATGTGGAAGATTAAAAGATGTGATAAATACATTTCCTTTCCTGTTAACCTTCTCAGCAAGAAGTATTTGTAGGGTAGTTTAATGTTATAAATGGGACTCGGATGCTTAGAATCTTGTTACTTCAGGAAAACAGGTCTCTTAGCCCCAAGGCCATTGTTTTCTTTCCTCACAATAAAATTAATGAAGGCCTCACTTGGCAAATTAAAATTAGAGCTGCTGTTTATTTCAGCAAACTAGAGATTTCACATTAAAATTATGGAAGCTGATCAGATGGATTTACTTGAATTACTTTAAAATAAGGCTCCATTCCAACTTTCCTAAGCAGAATTATTATAAGTAAGCCTGACAAAAAGGAAGAGTGAAATCTGCCTGAAAATAATGCAAAGAGGGTTTTGAATCTTAAAAGCACAGTAAGTAAAGGAAATAAAAATAGCCAACTTGTATAATTATATCTAAAGATGTCCATTAAAGTCCACGAAACATGGATACATCGCACCACAGTCCTCTGCAGAAGAATGTGGACCAATATTTTTCAAACCTTTATCAAACCAAAATTAAATGATTGCTTGAATGAAAATATTGTAATGCCTGCTATCAATGACATTGTTGAACATCTATATACCATGCTAGCAACATGCAGAGAAATGGACAGAGAATATTTCTTGTATTGACAACATAAAGAATTGCATGTGCCTGGAGGAATTAACCAATTTAATGACTTAAATTTTGATACATGGTACTAGGAAATTCAGAGAATAAAGATTGAGAAGGAAATTCATATTTTCTTTAAAATAAAGCCCCAACACAGAATACATTTTGCTTCTTATGTAGACTTTCCCCTTTTATACTAGCAAAGCTTAAGCTTCATTACTTATTTCATATTTTTATTGATTTTTAATAATCTAAAGTAGAATAGACATAATAAAAAAAGAAGTTGAGGGAAGCCTATCATTTTCATTAGAGTTGCCTTTTCCATCCCATCCTGATGTCCTCCTGATGTGTTGAATTGCAACCCCAAATTTCCAACAAATCAGCTAGAAATTTTGCTAAACTATCTCATTGGGAAAGGCTGCAAGCCAAACAGAGTTGGGAACATGTCCTTTCCTCTCACAATGCAACATCTCCGCACCTTAAAAGATCACATATCCACAGAGGTCATTTTGTATCTGTCCCAAAATATACAGGAATCCATTGAGCATTTTGTCCCTGATGGACTTCCACATTATATATCAGAAGGAGGGAGTGTAAAATGATTTAAATATTAATATAAACCACCCAGAGCCACTGAGGTGATATGGGCAGTGTTGAAATTTAATAAATAAACTACTTTGAGGCTTTTTTAAAGCCATTGTTGTACATGAGGTTTGATGCAGTTACTATGGTTTGTTGTATAGAGCAAAAAAATCCAGACAGTTTTGTTTCAAGCTACTTGGTGTGAGACAATTAGAAAGTTATCTTATATAAATTTTATAAAATAAATAAAAATAAATAAATCTTGCCTTTTGTAATCAGAGAATTTGCTTATCAATTTTCTAGTTTGGTCCAGTGAAGTAGAACAAACCAGTCATGGCCAGTTATTGGCTTAGGCTAGATGGATGATCTGGGAGATGGTATTTTGGAGCAAATCAGCAACATTTAGAGAAAACATGGGTTTAGCCAGACATTTTTGATCCAATTGCTTTTGGTGAGAGAGAACTAGAAATACCAGGAATCGCTGTGTGTAAGCTTCAATCGGATTGGACTTACTTCTCATTCCTCTTTGGTCTCAATTCAATGTTCTACTTCTTGGAATAGGCAGAACAGGGGTGGGTTCTAATTTACCTCGCTGCCGGTTTGCTTCCTCCCGCACCACGTGGCCACGCCACGTGGGCGTGCGTGCACTTTGCGCGTGCTCTTCGCGCGTGCACACATGCGCAGTGCAAAATTTTTTAAAAAAAATTCCCCCCCCCAAAAAAAAGCTGAAAACAAGATGTCGACACATGCGCAGTGCCGGAAACTCAGCTTCTGCACATGCACAGAAGAAGAAAAAAACCCAGAAAAAATTCAAAAAAAAAAATTCAAAAAAAAAATTCAAAAAAAAGATGGCGGCATCCACGGACCAGCACCGACCGAATCAGATCCGTGATGTCATTGTGATGTCACCAGCTGGTCGCTACCAGTCTGAACCGGGAGGAACCCACCTCTGAGGCAGAAGCATCACCACTGACATCACTTTTTTGTTATCTTTATATACTGATAACGGTTTCTAACTTCAGGGGAATAATCTAAGATCTTTCACATTTTGTTTGTTTTGTTTTGTTTCATTTGTGGAAAACCGCAACCCAGTACTTGCCCTGTCTACTAATATTCAGGAAATTGAATCTGTCACATTATTAAAATAATGGTAAGAGTTGCATTTTTACTATTTGTGCTTTTGAGACTCAAAATGGTTTTCTTCTCCATGTATCTTTTAAATTAATGGAGCCAAGACTTCTGAAGCTATGTCACATCATTTTTTTTTTCAACGAAGTGCAGTTTGCTCAGTAATAAAATCTATTGAATGCAATTTGCTTAAGATAGCAGTTGCAGAAATGACCACCATTGTTTCTTGATCAGATCTAATTCTATGATAATTAAGTGGAAATTTATCTGTATACAGCTTGATAAAAACGGAATTCTTGAGGATGGCTTTCCTCTGCTTTTTTTTTTTTTTAGAATGGTCATAAAACTGCAATTTTTGGGAAACTGGCATTTATTTATTTTTATTTTAAGTATATCACTGGCCACCTTATGTACCATAACCATGGGCAAAAGAACAATAAGGACATAAAATTAAAAACTATTTAATGGTAGGGATGCCTTTACATTAAGATGCTTTACATTTGGTTTTACCTTCTACCATAGCGACTTCATCTATAGAGTCTGCAATGCATGCCCATTGCTTTCATCCTCACCATCATGGAA
This sequence comes from Thermophis baileyi, assembly GCA_003457575.1. Taxonomy (NCBI): domain Eukaryota; kingdom Metazoa; phylum Chordata; class Lepidosauria; order Squamata; family Dipsadidae; genus Thermophis; species Thermophis baileyi. Next base: position 53,192 of record QLTV01002147.1, read on the forward strand.
ACTGGCAGAATGGGTTAAATGCCAGATTACTTGCAAGGAGAAGCATTTACCAAATCAATCAAGATCTCTCTATTCACCATTACTTGATAGAAAGTATTTAGCGTAACCACTGAACCCCATTTGAAAATGCATTAATATAAATTATTAATGAAATGCAGACCAAGGTTAAACAGTGTGACCACTTGAAATTTGAGGCAACATGAATTTGCAAGCAAAACATTTTTCTCCCTAGTATTTTTAGGGTTTCTTTTATGCAACCAAAGCACTTACGTATGTGTTTTTTTTTCTTGAGGTTTATTATTTGTTTTTGTTTTTTTAATTGATTCGCAAATGGAGCTCAGGCATTTTCTCAGGTTGCATAGAATCTACATCATTTATTATTTATCTCTGTATGGCTCTTTTCCCGTAGGAATTGAGAATGGGCATGATGGTCAATCTGCCTATGCTTTTTATTTGCAAATCGGAAGGTTGAGGTCAGGAAGGTCTTCATCTAGCGATTGTTTGCATTTAGAGATAATTATCTTTCTTTCTTAAGTTGTAAAGCTTTCTATTGAGTTGTTATGTTGAAAATACCTACTGTTTATAAATTGTTTTGATCCTTCAGTACTAGTTTTTTTTATAAGCCAGAGTCATTTCCTGGAAATTTTTAACACTCTGGACAGTAGCATCAAGATATTCTAGATATTACTCTTCCTTCCTTAGCTGATGGCTGGGTGTTGCTGCTGGTCCTTCTACTGCTACTACCATTATAGGATATCTCTAAAGAGATGTCCTATAATGATAATGATCATGCAGACAGACAGTGCAATCTTTTCAAAAGCTGTTATATATGGTAATGATGAATTCTTTATCAGTTTTGGCTTAAAAGAGACCAAGTTAACAGTCGCAAAATATAAATAAAAACTGAGAGCTCTCACAGTTGTGCTTGAACAGGATATGATAAGACTCTTGGTATTTGCTGGAGGAGCAAGAGGAAACTGCCAAGACAACATGGAATGTCTACCTTGCAATGACAATAACATGTTTTGGCTTCTTGTCAACAGCTGGCTCACATGGAGAAAGTTGGGGCACTTGTAGTGCCTCTGTATGGGTAATCATGGCAAGGAAACAATTGTTATCCAGACATATTAAATACTTCCAAATAAGTCCAGCTACTCAGATGCTAACAATTGTGCTCCTTTGTACACATTTTGTTGAGAACATGCATATACAGGTAGTTGTCGGCTTACGACTACAATGAGCCCAAAATTTCCATTGCTAGGGAAGACAGTTGTTAAGTGAGTTTTGCTCCATTTTATGACTTTTCTTGCCAAGTTGTTAAGTGAATCACTGCAGTTGTTAAATTAGCAACACAATTGTTAAGTGAATCTGGCTTCCCCAGATTGACCTTGCTTGTCAGAAAGACACAAAAGGTAATCACATGACTCTGGGACTCTGCAACTGTCATAAATAGCAATAGCAATAGCAATAGCACTTAGACTTATAAGAAAGAAAGAAAGAAAGAAAGAAAGAAAGAAAGAAAGAAAGAAAGAAAGAAAGAAAGAAAGAAAGAAAGAAAGAAAGAAAGAAAGAGGAAGAGTGTGTGTGTGTGTGTGAGAGAGAGAGAGAGAGAGAGTGTGTGTGTGTGTGTGAGAGAGAGAGAGAGAGAGAGAGGTGTGTGAGAGAGTGTGAGAGAGAGAAGAAAGAAAAAAGAAAAAAGGGAAAAAAGGAAGAAAAGACAGCAAGATTTACATACATTCAATGTCTATAGTCCAGAGGATAATAGCAATAGCAATAGCAATAGCACTTAGACTTATATACCGCTTTACAGTGCTTTACAGCCCTGTTTAAGCGGTTCACAGAGTCAGCATATTGCCCCCAACAATCTGGGTCCTCATTTTACCCACCTCGGAAGGATGGAAGACTGAGTCAACCTTGAGCCGGTGAGATTTGAACTGCCGAACTGCAGCTAGTAGTCAGCTGAAGTAGCCTGCAGTACTGCACTCTAACCACTGCGCCACCTCGGCATAAATACATGACCAAGCATCCAAATTTTGATCACATGACCATGGGGATGCTACAACAGTCATAAGTGTGAAAAACAGTCATAAGTCACTTTTTTCAGTGTTGTTATTTTGAATTGTCACTAAACAAATGGTTGAAAGTCAAGAACTATCTGTATAGGATTTTGGGACCTAGAACTATAGGTACTTAAGGAACACCTAATATCCTGAAAGAACAAACCAGATTCTAGAAAACAGTAGCTTGTTTATTACAGAAGAACTGAAACACTTTCAGGGAATCATATTTCAATTGAGAATGTTACTAAATCAGAAGAATTAGAATCATGCCATTCACATACAAAGAAATAATGCACAAGATCTATTGAAAATCATGCTGGTATTTATAATATTTTGACTAGATAGGATGGGGGGGGGAGAAGATTAGAAGAAACTAAAGAAAAAATTAGATGCAAACTTCAGGAGGGTGCAGAGGTTGGGTTTCTGGTGTAGGCTTAAGAAAAAGCCACAGAGAGAAGAAGTTAATTAGTTCATGGGCCATTTAGAACAAATGTGAATTCTGACTGCTAACGTGAATAAAGGGGAAGCTGCCGTAACTTCTTTTAAAGAAAGGATTCAAGAGAAAGAATAGAAGTAGGGATTTGCTTATGTGACCATCAAGCAAGAGGATCCTACCTGAATGTTAGGAATCCTTCCTCTCCTCCAAATCCTGAATGTAGGATGGTATTTTTATCTCTTCATTGGAAAATTTAGCAAATTGGAAAACACAGAACCATGTTCTCATTTCGGGATGACCCAACTAGATTTGGGAAATCATCTGTAAGATGATTACAAAAAAAATCTGCTCTTTTCTTTCTTTCTTTCTTTCTTTCTTTCTTTCTTTCTTTCTTTCTTTCTCTTTCTTTCTTTCTTTCTTTCTTTCTTCTTTCTTTCTTTCTCTTTCTTTCTTTTTTCTTTCTTTCTTTCTTTCTTTCTTTCTTTCTTTCTTTCTTTGAATGAAAAAAGAATACGAAGATGTTTAGCATCATGTTCAGGACAAGTTGGCTCTTTCTTTTTATATATATATAACAATTTTATTAATTTATGATATAACGTACAAAAAAAATACAAAAGGAAAAAGATGGAGAGATAGGGAAGGGAAAGGGGAAGAGAAAAGTGTGGAAGAGAAGGGGGGAAAAGAAAGAAAAGGCATTGACTTCAAACTCCCTTTGGTGTAGTAGAATAGGGTAATAACATCAAAACACAGCTTTTTAGTTTTATATAGTAGTTTAAACTTGCCATTTCCGTAACACCATATCTAGCTAATCGGTAAAGCCCAAAATCAAAGTTTCATTTTTTTCTAACTCAAGCACAAAGTCCAGAAGTGGTTTCCAGGTAGAAACAAAGGTATTTGTATTTTTTTCTTTAATCAAAGCAGTCAATTTAGCCATCTCTGCTAACTCCATCAACTTTTGCAGCCATTCGTCCATTGTTGGGGCAAAGTGTCCTTTCATTTTTGAGCGTCAACTAGTATCAAAGTTCCATTTTTTTTCCCAAATCTTTTTCCATTAAGCCCAAAAGAAAAGAATCTGGTTTTATCTTTATATTCACTTTAAGAATTTTCTGTATTAGAATATGAATCCTATACCAATAGAGAGTTGGATGTCTCAATGGTTATTTTAAAGAAAAGGTGTTCCTGAGATGACCAGATCCACACTTGAACAATTGAACTGTAAGCTATTCTACTCTATCAAGATTTTGTCTATTTTTTTCAAGTTTAAGATAATAAAAAAGCAAGGCATGGAACTGTGTGTGTGTGTGTGTACGCGCGCGCGCGCACACACACACACACACACACACACACAATATATATAACTTGCCCTTCCTTTTTTGCTTAAATAGGAAGGTTCAAATCAGCACTGATCTTACTTGGGGATCATTTCGATGGCTCTTAGTCATGTCTGAAATTTTACAAGTGTTAAAAGGATTTTTTTTAACCAATTATGCCAGAATATCATTAATACTGATAAATACAACCACAATATTGTAAGATATAGATCCTGTTGTGCAGTTCTGGAGACAAATTCTGCCAAAACCAAAGGCGGGAATAGAATAGTGCTTTGTCAGATTTACTCAGTCAAACCCTGTTCAGATGTGATGGGATTGCAGTGCCCGCAATCCTTAGCTAACGTACGGCTGAGATATTGTGGAAGGCTGTTCAATGAGGAAATATCGTTTTCAAGTGACATCTGCTTGATCCATTTCGGCATTCATGATGTTCTTTAGGCAGGCATAACCCTGTCGCCTAAATGGCCAACTGCTTGACTTGTGAGCTATCACTCTGCTATGTATTCCCTACTGTTAGGTTGCACATAAAAGGAGGGAAACTGTATTATGAAGTATGTTTATCATCTGAAATGATGAATTGCTTCTTTGGGCCTAAAAGACAGTCTTTTCTTCTTTAGAAGATTGACCTCCTGGCTGTCTTTCTATCTGCCTTCATTTGTCTGGAAAGGAAGGAAGGAAGGAAGGAAGGAAGGAAGGAAGGAAGGAAGGAAGGAAGGAATCAGTTTTGTGACACACTAAAAAAAAAGAAAAATTGATTCCCTTAAGATTAAAAGGAATCTGTGAGAGTTTGCTTTCCAGTGCTAAAAATCCATGTACAAATTACTTTCAGCAAAAAAGTTTTATTTTGTCTGTCTGGGGCCACTATTAAGGAATCTTTAATCCAGAAAGGTGAAGGAGGTTTAGAAATTCCAACAATTACCCCTGCATAGATCTCTGTCCAGTCATTCTTCATTCCAAACAGATATTGTTGACAGAACATCAAGATTTCCATCACAGCTTTGAGGACCATAATTCTGACCTTTAAAATGTTAATCTGAAATATGTATATGCAAGTAAACAAGAACATTTCAGGCTCTCCAAAGCAATGACAGCTGCACAAAATCAATACAGCATGCAACTCCATAAAACAGCAGGATTCTTTTAACAATAAGGATGGAAAGTGATGTCTCTTCAAATAATTTGAGGTAGGTGAAGGCAAGGTCTCACATAAGATGGTCAGATACACCATAGATTCAATTCCCAGCCTCATCATTATTGCATATTGAATCAAACTTCACTTGTGGACATTACTGATGCAAAATGTGTGTTGGGGGGGGGGGTTTAAATGTTCCCAAACAAAGTCTGTTTCTGTTTTGGAAAGTAGTGGATTGTTTATTTCTTTAAGAATTGCTTATTTTTCCTTAAGAGTGATTCCAGTTTGCCATTCATCTTGTAGAGATGTCATATAGGCATTTTCAATTTATCTATCTGGTATCACCAAAATACTTCAAACCATAACAGTGTTTTCTGATTTCATTCTAAGCATTTCGTCCCTATTTTCAACCTCCTCCTTCAAAGGAATTGATGTTTTAATTTTTTTCAGCTGATATAAGGTATTGCAAACCACCCCATCTCCTATTTTGAAAACTTATTCATTGGTGACTAATCTGCCTTCATATTTGAAACATAGTAATAAAATTAGGCTGCTTTGCCCTTCACTGATTTTTCAAAGAAACTCTAATCTTTCAACTGGACTATTAATTTGGTTTTATAACTGTCTTGCATCATCAAAATAGGAGAAAGAAACCACATGCCACTGTGTCTCAGGCTCCAAACATGCACTAATGATCTATAAAAGGGCAAGAGGAATATTTAAATAGAGAGTGAATAACCACATTTATTCTAGCAATTCCTAAGAGGAAAATTTCATCTCTCACACTTACAATTAAAAAAAAAGGTCTTGAGCAAATGATTCCAAAGTTGAAATCTGAAGTGAAAAAAGAAAGAAAAAAAAAAACCGCACACCAGTCTCTAATATAATTCATATTAATGCTCAGTCATACTGGATTCATAATAATTGGAGCTCATGGTTTAATTATACAATAACACTCCCCCAAATCTGCTTATGTATGCTTCTGTCTCCATTAGGGAAGTTAAATCATTACCAAAAACAAGATAAAAAGTTAATGTTGCAAATCCCATTGTCTCGATGAAACAGCATTAAAGTCAAGCTTGCATTTGATGACTATTCCCCACTTAGCAAGGTGTTCATTAAAAGTAGTCTTGTACGTATGATAAGTTTATTGTTTTCTTTCTTGGGGAAAAAGCATAAAACTTCACTTGGCTTAATTTCTTTTTCTAGTAAATAATGTTCAAGGAGGGGAACTCACATCAATAAAATTATGACAAGAGATATGATGGGTACAGCTCTTGCATCTAGTGAAAGCAGCCAAATGTTTCCTCTCTTCAGTATCGTGGCTTGCAGTACAGTCTCCTAGAGTTTTATGTTTGTTTGCTAATGATTGGCTTCTCTAACCTGAATATTTCAATTAAATTAGAGCACAGCTCCCATAATTTCCAAGCAGGCACAACATGTGGGGTGATGAGACTAGATTTTTTTTTTAAGAACTGGAGGTATATTTAGGTTTATGAGGAGGGCAAATTGATATGGAGAAATTGGAGGCTTTTATGGTTGATCTTTACTACAAACAGCAAAAGCTATTTACAATAGGAATTGTAAATCCCAGCTTCTTCCCAAGGTCAGGTTTCTTTTTGGGACTCCTTACCATAGACTATTCCTCTCTAACTCTCCTCCTGAATGCTTAACTTCCTTCCTTTTCGCTCTGTCTCCCTTCCCTGTTTCTAGGATTTATCAAGAGAGAGAAAGGAAGGAAGGTGCTATATTTATGAATAAGTGTGCTTGGGCTACTGCTTCCTTTCATTGGAGTAACTCAGCCAGTCATCAGCTGTGTCTCCTCTGTTGGGTGAAGAACATATCTTGGAAGACTTCTATCCAGTCTTTCCCCAGAGCCTAAGACTTAGACAAAGACTTCCACCTTCTGTCTGTAGCCAGCTGATTGCCTCCTTCTAGTTTTAGGCTTGGGTGAAGACACCATATTTTGGGGACTTCACTTCTTTTCCTCCAGGGAAGCTACTCAACCAAGAACTAATTACTGCTTCCTACAGTCACATCAACTTTCCTCTCCATCTTTTCTCTTCAGACACTCTTTCTACAACAAACATTGTAGTTTATGTTCTCTCTCCTCTATTCTCTACTCATTTTCTCTCCTTGCCTTCTCTCCCCCCGCCCCCCAATTTTGGTTTAAACCACAGCATATCCCCCAGCGATTGAGGAGGTGGGTATATCACGAGGGTTGTAATTCCCAACACCAATATATAAGGCTAAACCTCTTTTGATCATGGAGACAGGAAGAAACTGGAAGAATAGAAATAATAAGGCCAACCATGCACCACCACCAACTAGCCCCACTCTTCTATTCACATAGTTTCCACTTGAAATATAAATACATACATAGGGCACAAGTCATTTTGGCATTAAAGAGGATGTGAGCAATGGAGCTAATTGTTCCTCTCCTGTGCCACAGGTAGCATGACTGCAAACAGCTAATAAGGTTGTAGATATTTCAAAACTGTTTTAGAGATTTTGATAAGTGCAGCATTTATAGGGTACTATTATTATTATAATATTTGGTTTTAAGGTTCTTCTGGTCATCTGTAAAAATGAGTATTGCTTACAAGGTTAACTTCAGACCAACAATCAAGTAAGCAATACCCCAATCAAGAAACTGCCAAAGAGCCATCTGTAGTCAACCCAACCAAATAATCTCTAAGACCACCCCAACCCACATAGACAGGCAAGCCAGAATATAAACTGACAGCAAACAGCACTCCTTACTAGGGGTGAAAGCCACTTACCTTCCCTACAGGCTCACAAATGCCTTCTGTGCATGCGCAGAACGTGAAAACCGTCCCAAAAAAGGGACGTCATGACATCGGCGTGGGTGGGCGGGGCTTTGCGCAGTCGGCCCTACCAGCCCGCACGAGCCAGTTAGAGCCGGCTGCATTTCACCCCTGCTGCTGATGTTACCTAGTTAGGGTAATGAAATGTTTGCAAGAAAACAAGCAATCTCAGAGACCACCATTAAACAATTTAGAATAATTAGAAATATCTTGTCAGCTGCCACCTCACATTCGCTTGTGCTTCGATACCATGCAGTCACAGTCTGCCATGAACTATGGGGATTGTGGATAGGAGGGGGGGATACTTGGGGGAAAGGTCTGACATATCTCTTTGCTAGTAAGGCTTAGCATTTTTAACTATTATGTTGTATTAATATTGATTAAAAATATATGATTAAAAATCCCCAAATCTGAGGGAAGAATAAGTGTTATAATGAAGGTTTCTTCAGTGTTAATATATACCCTTAGAAGGCTTCCAATGTTAATCCCTGTAAGTAATTAAAACAGCCTGGGTATGGTTTTATGGGATGGTCAAAACTACTAGATTTACAAACATTATTACTTTCATGTGAAAAATAAGGTTTAACGTTTCCAATTTTCAATTATATCATTCCCTTTATATTTTGACTGCTATTCCTTCCTGGAATTCAGGTGATTTCTCTCAAAAACCATTATGGGCAGAACTAGGATGCTATTATCTTGTGCCTTTAATATCTTGGCAGAGTCTTGGTTCCTATTTTAGTAACAACTCAGTTATTTTTTCCCACATTAAAAACTGCAAGACACATTTTGCAGGAGACTCTAATCTGATCTGAACTCTGATGAGAAGTTGGCATAATGGGAAATACAACATGAACACTGCTGGTAAATTATTTTTCTGCAAGTCATGATGACAAAAGGCATCATTACTTCAGACTAGCTTTCAGATTAGCTTATTGCTAACCAGTTTATTTAAAAAACAAAACAAAAAACTATGTTTTGCACAAAAACAATTTGGCCTACCCAAAAATGTGTCATAAAGGTTGCATTTCAACTTCTGTATATCAGAAGTGCAAGTATGTCAGAAATGACTGTAACTCATGTGTTTTGCACTTGTTCTGTGGCAACACTGTTTTGTTTTAGCATGCATGAAATGAAGAAATGAAGGTAACATTTTGGATGCAGTTAAACTATACCCTGAAATATTTGAAAGCATGAAGAACTGAGGATTTATCTGCAAAAGATTTATCTATTTTAAAGGAAAAACTCTAGTAGGCTTAAGCTGACACTCTGGATGGAAAACAAAGCACATGTTCCCCATGTGAGTTGATTTTCTACCACTGTCACAGGGAGTCTGATCAATACGATTCTGTGTGATCAGAGTTTAATTTATTGTTTAAAATTCCATTGTGTATATCAAATGTTCTAATAAATTTTAATGTCGTTTATTTCGATTTTTTTTATTTCATGTATTAGTAAATGCAATCACTATGTTTTCATTTTCTTTCGCTAACAATTAAAAAGCTATTCTTTAAAAATTAAAAATCAAAGGAAAACATGGTCAGGTGGCTTCAGTCCCTGTGCTAGGGCTTCACTCACGAATGAAGGCAAATACACGAGTCCCATGATAATGTTGCAGGATCCAATCTGGGTCGGTCACCCGGACAAGAGGTTTAATCTTCCAAACTTTCGGACTCATGCTGGATGGGCTGAGATTGGATTGCAAATTGGATCCTGTAAAGCCTTCACTGTACATAGCAAGCAGCCAACCTAAAAGCTGATTTGCTTTTGTCAAGGAGGTCCCCAGCAGGTGAGCAGTGTGCCAGGAAAAACTGTTCCCTTACCTCCCTAAAATCTGCTTACCAAAACTTCAACATATGTGTCTCTCAGAGATTAGTACTACACATCTAATGCAGGACTTCCCTTCAGAGCTTCTCTCAGCCTTTTCACAAAGATTGAGTTCTGTAGGCAGGAGAAGACTAACAGGACCTCTGAAATGGAGTAAGGTCAAGCAGCACGGCTGTCTGATGCTACTCTTGGAAATGAAAGGGTCATGTAGCTTTATGAGGCAGCCTGGAGGGAGAGTATGGGTCAAAGCTTCATTAAAACCAAATGCTGCTTTTATAGCTCGTACATTTCTAGCAGATTTTGCATTTGCAAGAACTGGTGTCTTTCTTCCAATGTCTCCATAAATTAAGCCCAGGTATTTCATCCAACAGTATCAAAAAGGGGAGAAAAAAGTCAACCATTGATATTGAAACCTAGTTAGAATCAATGGGAAGTATGGATCTTTATTTTTTTTTAAAAAAATCAAGATTTAGATTCAGCCCTGCATCATCTAGAGCTGTACCTGAATTAATCCAAGGTGAATTTAGAGATTTTCCACATCGGTGAATCAGTGTCCATACTGACACTCAGCTGGCTTCATGCCCCAAGGTGGGATGAGAACTCACAGTCTCCTGTTTTCTAGTGACATAAACCATTATACCAAACTGCCTGTCATTCATGTATATATGGCATACACTTCCTTTAGTTGAGTTGTCTTCCTTTAGATGGGATAGGGTAAAAGTGGAAGAGTTATCATCTTTTTGGGGAAAGATGTGCTGTTATTCAGAAAGAATTTCTCACTAGATGCTATTGGTTTCCACATCTGAATACCTCCAGGCTCTTTAGAGGAGGAGATATTCACATTATCCCACAGATGTTTGAAAAATGGAAATAATTTGTAGAAAGTCATTGCTAATAATTTAGCTTTAGTGCCTTTTGTTTGTGATCATGTCAACTGCTTTTGTATCTTAGATTTAGAACTCCCTGGATAGAATGCTGTCATATTTAGGAAGGATAAGGAATTAAATTAAGAAAATATCATTTTGAGAGCAGAAAATCCAATGCAAATTTTCTCGTGGGAAAAGCTACCCTGTTAATCCACACAAGAAGATTAGAACAAGCCATGTGGTTTACTCCTTTTTTGTGGGGGATGGGGAATATGGAGGTGTGTTGTGAGGACAGGTTCCTTTGATAGTACTCATTCTGCACTCTGAATTGTATGCTAGGTTGCCCAACTACAAATGCAAGAACTGCAATAGCTAGCCTGAGGGAAGCCTATTTTAGCAGATGCGGAAAGTATTACCTTTTTCAGGTGGTGTTGGAAATAGGCTACAAAAGGAAGCTGGACTAAAAAAGAGGTAATGAAAACAAACATACTTTTTACCAGCTCTCAAGTCAAGTAATCAAATTTGTTTTTTCTCAAGAAAATATATTGTTATGCATTAATATTCGAGCTACTTTTCAAATCCCTACTGTCTTTAAGATCTCTCCACTCTAATTTGAAAAAAGGCTAAATAAAATTTTAAAGCTGCTAAGCACATTAACCATTGCCATTGAACCGGCTTCTATAACACTGAAAATGAATTAACCCATTCTTTTAAGACTAAGAGCAAAACAACCTAAAGGTATTTATCATCCTTAGGGATTCTTTCTTGCAGAGAACAGTCTAATCATGTGTGGGATTAAAAGTTCCTTTAATTTGCTTTAAAGAAGGATTTTTTTCCAGCATGCAAGTATTTGTATACTGTATGATGGATTTTGTGTGTGTGTGTGTGTGTGTGTATTAAAAATATCTTACTAGCAAGAATCCCATGGCTGTCAGTGTTACTCATGAGTTGGTTCCTTGGAAAATTATCTCAGGAGGTTTATGCATTCTTGAGACTAATGGTATGTCCTTTTGTATGTACATGAATCTAAATATAGCTAGATACGCACTCATACTATTTCCAGCATTAATCTTCAACATATTTGTTTTTCAATTCAGTTTCTGGGACAACCCTAGAATATTTGTGACAAATAGCCAGTTGATGTTGCTTTGTTGCATATTTAAAATTTTAAAAGACTGCCTGCAAGCTTGCCCTTTATTTTCCTGCTTATCTACAAGCTCGCCTTACTTCCTCTCTCTGGTCTAATGGAAAGAAAAAGGACATGTCATCTTTATCAATATCCCTGATTTTCTCAGAACATATTTGTTCCCATTGAGACATACCTTCCAGTGTGTAAACCAACCTTTATCAGGTTCAGTGATAGTGTCTCACAGCAAACCACAATGAAACCTTTCCTCACCAAAAAAATGGGATTAAGATTCCTGAAGGATAATCCAAGCAAGACTTAAATCTTGTTAATTATATAGATGTGTTCTTTTGAAATAAACACTGAAATAATCAATAGGTATCTTCTATCATTAAGTAAATGCCATTAATGCTATAGTCATCCCAGATAACAGAAAGTATAGCTAGCTAGTTCATGTACTATAGATTATAGGGCTTAACTTCATGCGCCATTTATTAACACAAGGAATTAGTTATTATGAAAAAAATAGCATGCACTTTGTTTCACATATTCCCTCTTGTGTTTAGCTATTGCTGTAATCAAATTGAAACCATTTGATTGAATGTCATGTTGATGAATTATATTGGCCTTAGAAGCCTGGGATTTTCTTAATTTTCTTTTATATGTTTTAATGAGAGAAACAAAATCAATAATAATATACATGTATTGTACTAGAAATAGCTTTTATTTACATGAACAATTATCTACTTATAATTGTATTTGTATCATTTTCCAACTTTGTGGGATTTTTATTTGGGTGTACAGTATGTGATGTGCAGATCATACCAGACACTAAGTATATATGTAAGTCAGGGAGAATAAAAAGATAAAGTGTAAGAGAAAAGAATGCTTAATAGCAGTTTTTCATTATATATACGACAGTACTCGCTATCAGTTTTTATAAAAAATAAAATATAAAGAGGAAGCTTTGGGCCATATAAAAATCAATGTAAAATGTCTTTAGATTTTCATTAGCTTTTTAATTAGGTAGAAAGCACAGTCAGTAATGTATGCAATGGACCATGGAAAGGTTAAAACAGTCATATCCAGGCTGTTGAGAGCAGCATATGATGCATGGACCTGAAAGCAGGAAGCAGTATCAAGTTGTTGCACAAGGCAAAGTCAGAGTTAATTACCAAGGGTCAGAAACCAATAAGGTAATCTATAATGCAAAGCCCAACAAGTTTGCCAAATTGAAGAACAAGAGCTTAGAAACAAGAAATTCCTCCACCATCGTTTCTGCACATTGATCTATTGCAAACAGAGGTCTAAAACAGCAGCCAAAAATACACTATTTGAAAAACTCTGGGGTGTTTAAGGGTCTGCCCTTTCTATTTCAAGGATCATCTACAGCAAAGGCTGCAAGTCAAATGTAACATGTCTCCCCCTCTACTTCCAAATCTGAGCATTGTTCAGGGGATTTAATGGCATACAAGTCTCTAAATCCCTAAATCATCATTGCCGGCAGTCTTAAATTTTATGAGTTGTACTAGGCAAAGAAATTCTGCTGCATTTTAGCTTTATGTTGTACAATGAATGAAAATTTTCTTTACAAATGTATTTCAAAGGTGAAGAGAGCCTTAGATAAGCCTGCTTTCCCACCCCCACCCCCATCATAATGGTAATAATGGATTTCCCTGCTTCCGTTGATGCAATTGTTTTTTTTTTAAAAAGAAGTTATCAGAAAAATGCCTAGTCTGGAAGATCTGAATAAGCAATATTATGCCTAAGAAGTATCTGCCATTGCTTTGCAATCCAAAATGGGTCTAGGATAACTTGTTGTGGCTAACTTGCCATGGCCAACTTGCCACGGCCAACTCACTAGGGATGACTTGCTGCAGGACAATTCACTGCAGGACAAGAGTTACATTAAAATCAAAGAAATGGTGGAACAGAAAAGAAAGGATACCAAAGGAGGGACAAAATGAAATGTGAATGACAAAAATTAAAATGCTTTTTTTTAAAATTATTGTAAATAATTAAATTGAATTGTTGAATTGTCCTGTGGTGAGTTGGCCATGGTGAGTTGGCCATGATGAGTTGTCCCATTCCAGTCCAAAACATCCAAAAATGTTTTGAATGTTGAAGAGTGTCATCTTAGGGGGTCAACCATAGATACTGCATAACCCTCCCTGTTCTGTTTGTCAAGGAATAATGGATCTTGCACACTGATATCTTTATGAGTATAGTTTATTGCACATGTGAGGTAACCATAGCATGTGGTTATCTTGAAAAAGTGCTTGGTTTTCATGGTGACGTATATGTATTCCAAATGGATGACATGGATGCCAGAAGTGGTATTCAGCCAGTTCTCACCAGTTCGGGTGAACCGGTAGGGGAAATTTGACCTGGTTCGCCAAACCGGTAACGACCTCTGGCTGGCCCCACCCCCGCCTGCCCGGTCACCACTTGCCCCTTCCAGCCACTCGGCGCTCGCCCCGCCCACCCACGCCCTATATATGTTGCCTTCGCCACGCGGCCCAGCTAATCGCCTCACCAGTCGCCTCGCTGATGCCTGCTCAGCTCAGCTCACCAAAGGTAAGCAATGCATGCCGCCCGCTCGCCCTTCGCCTTGGGTTGGGGGCCGGGGCCCCAGGGATGCACCCTTCCCTGAGGCCCCAGAGCCGCTGCCCACCTCGTCCGGGTCAGGGAATGCGCCATTCCCCGGCTCCGGCCTTGCCCCAGAACTGCCGCCCACTCGCTGCCCGCTCCCTTCACCAATCGCATGCGTCGCCCCATTTCCCCTCCTTCACAGGCCCCAGCCCTAGCCCCGCTTCCTCCCCCATGACCGCCTCTTTCTTCGGGCTTACCTTCATCCCACGGCGGCTGGTCCGGAAGACAAGCTCTCTTTTTCGGTGCGACTGCAAGAAGCCTCCCAGCTGCCGCCTCTTTGCCAGCCGCTTCCTGGCAGCGGCGGCTGGCTGGAGGCCGCCGAAAACTACTGGAGGTCTCGAACCAAGATGGTGCCGACGATGGCTGCCTCGGTGAAATGCTCTCTACCTCATGATTCTTGACGAATGTATCCTTTCTTTTATGTACACTGAGAGCATATGCACCAAAGACATAGTTTGTGTGTCCAATCACACTTGACCAATAAAGAATTCTATTCTATTCTATAACGCGCCAAAAAAGCCGCTGCCGTGTCGTCGCCGCCCTGTTCTTCGCGCCGTCCATGCACGCGTACCCCATTGCCTGCTGCTCCGGAGCAGAGGGACCATGTGACCATTGCGGGGTCATGTGACTGAGTGGGCATGGCCATGAGTGACATCAAGTTGGCCATGCCCACTCAGTCACATGACCCCCCCAAGCCACGCCCACAGAAACGGTAGGAAAAAAATTGAATCCCACCACTGATGGATGTGTATAATCAAGAGTTAAGTCAAGAGCTGATTGAATAGTCCAAGTACTTTTACTCTTGGCAAAATAATTATCTCTTTAAGGGATATGGGTGCAGATTTGAAAACTGTTCTTTGGTTAAACAAGGAATTAGTAAGTCCATATTTTTAGTAATCCAGTCATGATCAGATACCAATACATAAGACCCATGGCCCAGTGGTTATATTCAGCCGGTTCTATCCAGATCAGGCGAACCCACCCACCCCCCCGGATGTAAGCACGTCACGTTTTTGAGGCTCTGCGCATGCGCAGAAGGCTTTGCGCATGTGCGGAGGAGGCATGTGAAAGCGAAGCGAGCGCTCACATCAAATGTGAGCACGCGCTCACATTTGCGAACCGGTAGGGAAGATAAGTGAATACCACCCCTGCCATGGCTTGGCACAATAGCACTTAGCAATAGCACTTAGACTTTTATATCGCTTTACAGTGCTTTACAGCCCTCTCTAAGCAGTTTACAGAGTCAGTATATTGCCCCCAACAATCTGGGTCCTCATTTTACCCACCTTGGAAGGATGGAAGGCTGAGTCAACCTTGAGCCTGGTGAGATTTGAACTGCCAAATTTCAGGCAGGCAGCAGTCAGCAGAAGTAGCCTGTAGTACTGCACTCTAACCACTGCGCCACCGCAACCCATATAAGCACTCTTAGGAGAACAGAGTCATCCATATTTGCCTTAATGATGTAATAACAACGAAATGGCTTTGATGATGACAAATCAGCAAGCAACATGAGCACTCCTTGGAGATTAGATATTGTATATGAAATGGCTACATGCTACCCCAAATGTACATACATTTAGAAAAGATTTTTAACTTATGCATTTGTCAGGTTTCTATTTCACCTTTACTTGAGGAGTTGAAGGTGTCTTTCTCCTTTCATTTTATAACCACCACAACCACCATGTAAGGTAGAGTTAAACTGAGAAATGAAAAGTGTGGCTCCAAATTAGTGAAGTTCCATGGCTTAGAGTGAATTTGAATTTGAACTGGATGTCTAGTGCAACACAAAGATGATTTGAATAGCTTGTTTGGTAACTTGTGAAAGTGTAGGAGCTTTCTTGCTAATACTAGAAGAGACCCAATTTTGATATGATGTCATAAAATATATAATATATTACTTATTAATAAAACATACAATAAATAAAAAGAATGTACTGTTGTGAAATACTGAGTACAAAAATTGAGACAGTGCTTCTCCTTTTAAATGGATTTAAATATAAGGTTAAGAGTATATACTTTCAACAAGGATAAAGCACTAAAACAGAAGTTTACATGTGGCATGAATAAAAGGGTTCTTTACACCTAGAGCCAGCAACACAACACTTATACAAGGAAAGCATTTTGGAGATCTGGTTATAAATCTAAGTTTTAATCTTGAAGGTTATGAAACTGCTTTACCTGACCCTGCAGAATAAGACAAATCCACTGGGCATTTTAGCCTCCTTTCTTGCCATTTCTATCTTTGTAAAGGTCATTTTTTTCTAAGAATGAACTTTTGAGCAGCTATTGATTCTTTTCAGCTATGAAAAAAAGATGTGCTTTTACAGTTTTCCCCACTAATTTGCTCTATAAAGAAAGATGAAAGTTGAAATCTCAACTGAACTGTTTCCAGACAAGAAAAAGCATTACAAGTTGTTGTATTAATTAATTAACATAATTTTCAGGTCAAAGTATGCTTTAAAAAAATATTAGTCAATACAAGGATTTTAAAAAAGACTATGATCTATTTGAGCTGTTAATTTGGTAATAGCGTTCAGTGGAGGCCACAGAAGCTGGCTCTGTTTGCTATTCCTGGGTAAGCCCATACAAAAAACTTTTGTATCTCCCTACACAATTTCCACAAGTAATGTGTGTGATTGGAAGAAACATGATTTTTTTTTTTATGCCAATGGGATATTGCCAAGAAGCAAAAAGTACAGGGAAGTCCTGTAACCAGCTCAAGCACAAAAAGATGATATCCAAAGCTATTTAATTTTTTTTAAAAAAGGTCTGGAATAAATTACTGGTAAATTAGTTTCCTTGGAGGTTTTAAGAAAAGGTTGGCAAAAGTCACAGGTGCTACATTTGTTCAGTGAGTTAACTAGAATACCTGCCTGGTCCTTTGACTTGGTTCTAGGATTTGATGATTTAGCAGAAAAGGTTGACTTTTATAAAATTACTAGTAGCTGGATACCCGTGCTTCGCTATGAAACTATGTGATCGGGCTTGATAAATTGACAGTTAAAGCTTGAAAATTAATGAGTAGTTACAATCGGGCTTGATACAACATGCTCTGATGCTACCCCTTCACTAAACCAGGTGTGGGCGTGGCCAACGCGTGACTCATCCGGCCTGCGGGCTGGGAGTTTAGACATTCTACTCCCCCTCCCCACCTGAAAAGAACTCTGTTGAGTCACGCGCTGGCCACGCCCATGCCCGGTTAGGGGTAGGGGTAGCATCAGAGCGTGTTAATATAAGGCAACTGGCAGTTGGAACAGAGTTCTTTTCAGGTGGGGAGGGGGAGTAGAACGTCTAACTCCTTAGCATCAGAGCGTGTTAATATAATACTGTATAAGAAATACTAATGATCTGATGGTCATTTCAAAAAATCCTTTCTTAGTGAGCACCTAGAAGCCAAGAGGAACATACGTGCCTAGTTTCAAGTTTGTAGGCTTTACAGTTCTGGAGATTTTGTGATGAGTGAGTGGTATTTGGCTTATATATATATATATATATATATAGATTTCAGAAAATGATGGCCACTGAACTCTGAAATGTTATGCTAAATAATAGGCTAGACCTTAAATATTCACATTTCTGCAACTTAAAATGGAGATGAAAAAAGGATCCTCTCTAATCCCTGCTTCAGATCCTGGCTGTATTTAATAAAATTCACCTACTCAGATATTGTATGTAATACCTTTATACTGGTGTCTGTGGAAAGAAGTTAATGATTCTTCTCCCCTTGCACTCTTAAATTTGATGAGATTCTTTAAGATATTTTGTGCTACAAACCACTTCCACACTAATATGTAACCTAAACATTGTCTTTAATGTATAGCTTAACTATCATATCCTCCTTTGAGCAGGTCATGTTTAGCCTCCATTTATCTCTAATCCTATGTACAACGTCTAAGGAAACAATTAATATAATGTAGATTGCACAAAATTGATATATCACGTCAAATGGTAGCATAACACAAAATTGATATTTCACATCAAATGCAGCCCATGATTTTATTGGATTAGCAGGTGACATTAAACTACGGCAACGGGATAATAACTTAATAACTGGACAAAAGTGTGATTGTGATTCAAAAGGACCTCAATATTCTTAAGCATTCTAGTAGAGAAAAATCAAATGCATAAATAAAGGCTTGGGAAGATTTGGCTTAGCACTAATATGTGTGAAAATCTAGTTCTAGCTGACCACAACTGAACATGAGCAATCAGTGTGATCAGGGGTGAAATTCAAAATTTTTCCCTATCGGTTCTGTGGGCGTGGTTTGGTGGGCGTAGCATTGGAAGGATACTGCAAAATCTCCATTCCCACCCTACTCCAGGGGAAGGTTACTGCAAAATCCCCATTCCCTCCCCACTCCAGGGGAAGGATACTGCAAAATCCCCATTCCCTCCCCACTCCTGGGGCCAGCCAGAGGTGGTATTTGCCGGTTCTCCAAACTACTCAAAATTTCCACTACCGGTTCTCCAGAACCTGTCACAACCTGCTGAATTTCACCCCTGAGTGTGATGCAACATTTAAAAAGACAAATGTAATCTTTGAATTTGTTAACAGCCGCACTGCATCTAGATTATGAGAAGTAACAATTCCGTAGAGGAAGATTCATATTATAATACAGAAAATTCTTAAAACAAAAATAAAAATGAAAACAGAAACTTTTCTTTTGGGTTTAATGGAAAAAGACTTGGAGAAAAAATCTGGAACTTTGATATGTTGACAGCAGCAAGACTAGATGCACAAAAATGGAAGGACACTTCGATTCCCACTATGGACAAATGGCTACAGAAGCTGATGGAGTTGGCAGAAATGGCTAAGTTGACCATTTTGGTTAAAGGAAAGAATATAAGTACCTTTGTTTCCACGCGGAGACCGCTTCTGAACTTTGTGCTTGAAGTGGGGAAAAATGAAACTTTGATTTTGGGTTTTACCGATTAAATTGATATGTTTTTATAGAAATGGCTAGTTTATATTATTATGGAAAAACAAAAAGTTGTGGTTTGATGTTAATGCTTTTTTTACTGCAACAGAGGGAGTCAGAAGTCAATGTTTCTTTTTTTCTTTTCCCCAGTTTCTCCTCATTTTTCTCTCCCCCTTCCCCCCCCCCCACTGTGTCTTCCTATTTACTTTTGTATTTTGTATTTTATCTTATAACCTAATAAAAATGTTAAATTGCTAAGAAGTAATGATTCCATTGTACTCCATGCTGATTAGATGACACCTGACATACTCTGTCCACTTCTGGGCACCACATTTTAAAGGAGGCATGGAAAACCTTGAGCCGAATTATCGAGATATATCAGGATGATAAAGATTCTAGAAGCCAAATCCATTTAAAGGACCCAGTGTGGTAAACTTGCAAAAAGTTTTTAAAAAATGGGTTTAAATTATAGAGGTCTGTAAACAGCTAAAAATCAGTCAAGTGGAGGGAATGCGGACCTTTTCTCTATTGAAATGAAGGGCAGGAAAACAGCTAGTAGTATGATATTAAATAAAGGAAATTCAAGATGAATCTTAAAGGAATTTCCTGATAATAAAAATTTGTTAAGAAGTGGAATCGTTTTCCCAGAATAAAGGTGGATTCCCAAGCTGAAAATTTCCAAATGGGAGCTAGATGACCACTTAAGATTTAATTATGGATTCCTGTACAGAACAGGAAATTGGACTAGATGGCCTATGAAATCCTTGCCAGTTATGTATCTATGACCATGACCTTCAATAGGGGGTTCTCAAATAATAAATTGGGTGATGTCAAACAGGATTCTTACCCTGTCTGGACAGCAGGCTGTCAGCTTGTCCAGCTGAAAAGGGAGCACAGTCTGATATAGAATCAGTGATGTAATTGCAAATCAGACATATGCACCCAAGGCTGGATTGCTGGATCATTGTCAGGACATGTTCCCAGGGCCAGGATTATCATTCAGTAGTCTGTACATTTACAAGAAGCAATAGCAATAGCACTTAGATTTATATACCACTTTACAGTGCTTTACAGCCCTCTCTAAGTGGTTTACAGAGTCAGCATATTGCCCCCAACAATTTGGGTCCTCATTTTACCCACCTCAAAAGGATGGAAGGCTGAGTCAACCTTGAGCCTGGTGAGATTCGATCTGCCAAATTGCAGGCAGCCAGCTGTCAGCAGAAGTATCCTGCAGTACTGAAAGACCTCCAATCTACTTTTGAGCACTGCCCACAATGACACATTCAGAACTGGGGTGCTCTTAGCTAGTTTCATTTTTCTTCTCTTTCAAGAGTGGCTTCTCCTGGTCTTTACTGTTTACTATTCCTCTGGGAGGTGGGTGTCATCCAGGACCTAGTGCTAATCCTGTGCATCTGCTCCAGGAGGAGTAAATGGTGAGTCTCTTCTACTTTTTGAAGGAAGACACAACAGGAGATGGGCATACATGGGCTGCAGAAGCAGGCACACAGGCTCAGCCTGCTGCATGATGCCATCAAAAAGAAGTCCAGAAAGAGGAAGAGTAAAATGAGAGAAGGCAAGAAGGTCTTGATCCTGGTTGGGTTACCATGGCTGGAGGTCAGTTCAGACTGCTGCAGGAACTGTTTCTGCAAGTACAAAGGAAATCCCACCGCCTGGATCATATACATGGCCCAATCTGCCATGAGCAGCTTGACAAAGAAATCCAAATCATGAATGAGTGCAATCCCTCTCAAATTTGCTTGCAATCTATAGGCTGAGAAACCTGGATGTAGAAATTCTTTGTCTGTGCTTCAAGGGGCGGAGTGGGATTCTTAACTTCCAAGATAAAGACATACTTTTGGAGGTCGTCATGCTTTTATCTCTATATTGAAGATTCATGAGACTAGAAATAGAAATCCAGTGCCTTTGGAGTGTGTATTCGTTTGTGCTTTTTGTTCATTTCATTGTCTCATACATTTCTAATTGCTTTTCATTTATTTGTTGAAACAGGCTGTAGGCCAACTTCTCTTATCTGGGGTCTATCAAAGATAGACCTTCCTTGTGTGCACCAAACATTCTAAAAGAAAGCAGCTGACCTGCTTCTTACTAGAGAGGAGGGTCCTTCACAACCAGGTCATCCACTATGTTCCCCTTTCTTTGCTTGTTAGCTTACAAATGATCTCTTTGAATAGGTTTAGACCAAAATCAGCATTCCACAAGATAATTCTTCAGAGACTAAATTCATGGCCATTTACCTTTGATTTATGGACCACTAGCAATTCATGTAGCCCAAGACTGAAAATGTTGCAGGCAGTGAATCACTTACCCTGAAGGAGATTTATTGTAGTTCATATACTGTAGTTAAGAAAACCTGTACTGTGACATGCTTAAGCAAATAAAGAATGCTGGGGTGTTAGTAATGGAAGATAACTATTGCAAACCAGCAAGCATAGCTTCGCAAAGTTAGGTCTTTTCATTCCCTTAAATTGACAGGTCTATTTCTTACTAAAATACCAGGCAATTGTTATTCTTATAGCTAAGGGAAGGAAACCAGATATCAAGTGATACCATATTTGTCATTATGACATCATGCAAATGATGAGAATTATCACATCATTTGGGCAACAAAGCCATGAAATATATAACGACTGTTTACATGTTACTAACATTTACATTGTAATCAGGGATGGGTTCTAACTTACCTCGCTGCCAGTTCGCTTCCTCCCGCGCTGCGTGGCCGCACCACGTGGGCACGTGCACTTCACGCATGCGTGCATGCGCAGTGCAAAAAAATAAAAATAAAAATCCCCCCCCAAAAAAAGCCAAAAACAAGATGGCGACGCATGCACAGTGCCGGAAACTCAGCTTCTGCGCATGCGCAGAAGAAAATAAACACGGAAAAATATTCCCCCAAAAAAAATTCAAAAAAAAAGATCAAAAATTTTTTTTTTAAAAAAAAGATGGCGGCGTCCACGGACCGGCACCGACCAAACCGGATCCGTGACATCATCGTGATGTCACCAGCGGGTCACTACCGGTTCAGGCAAACCGGTCCAAACCGGGAGGAACCCACCTCTGATTGTAATGTATCTGGCCTCATGAATATTACATTATTATGAAATTTCTAAAACCATTCTTTCAAATGTAGTTTTTATTTTTCATTTTCTTTTTACAGTTAGGCCTAGATATCACCTTCCCACATAAGTCAAGAAAAATATCTTCATAAGCAAACAGAAAAGTATCATGACAACATGTCTCCTCCTGATTACATCCACCTGACCCACTAGAGTGGGGAGGCAAGGAATGTTGCAGGTGCAATCTCCTAAGGAGGTATATCTGGTGTGACCCAGAAGAAAGGCCTTCTCTGTAGTAGCCCCCTCCCTTTGGAACATTCATCTCTGCAGAGATTAGATTGGCATCCCACTTCGACACTCTTTTGCAAGGCCCTAAAGATCTGGTTCTGCCAACTGTCCTAGGAAACCTAGAGTGGGATAGAGCCCCTCATGTGGCTTGTTTGATTGCTTGTTGTCACCAGAGGGATGGGATATATTGTTTTTATTCTTTTTATATTGGGTTTTTCATTGTTTGTAAGCCACTGAGAGGGAGTAGGAAGCCATATAGGTGGTAGATCAGAGAGAGAGACAGACAGACAGACAGACAGACAGGCACAGGCACAGGCACAGGCACAGGCACAGGCACAGGCACAGGCACAGGCACAGGCACAGGCACAGGCACAGGCACAGGCACAGGCACAGGCACAGACAGACAGACAGACAGACAGACAGACAGACAGACAGAAAATACTTTAAACATCATCTTGTCCAGCCTTCTCTAATCCAAACTCCAATTCTCAAAATTCCTGATAGCAGCAGGGATACAGCATAAATATACTTCAGCTGACTGCTAGCTGCAGTTCGGCAGTTCAAATCTCACCAGGCTCAAGGTTGACTCAGCCTTCCATCCTTCCGAGGTGGGTAAAATGAGGACCCAGATTGTTGGGGGCAATATGCTGACTCTGTGAACCGCTTAGAGAGGGCTGTAAAGCACTATGAAGCGGTATATAAGTCTAACTGCTATTGCTATTGCTATAAATGTTTCTGAAGCTCTCTAGAGGCTGAATAAAGTCTTTTTTTTTAAAAAAAAAAAGTGCAGAGAAAGAGAAATATGAGCCAGTTGCTTTTTTCAGTTTAATCTATATTCTTCTTAAACTCTGATGGCTTTTCTTTTCTGTCTACAGAAGTTTCCTTCCTGCATTGTTTGACTGAGAACTGTATACATAGACTGGACGTAATGCAGATTTAATTGCAGGATCACGCATCCACACAGCTGTAGCTGGATCAAGTCCAACGTTGTTAGCTTTTTCAGATCTTCATCTGAACATATGAGAGCAATGGCTGATCACCATCCCTGTTCCACTTATTAATTCTAGTCCACAGTATCACTCTATGTCTACTTCCCATCCATATGCAGATCAATCCTGCTGCCATATGCAATGATATATATAAATCAAGAAGCCAGAAAGGAGGTGAAACAGGAAGGTCAAAAGGAAACAAAATGAACTTCAAGTGCATCAATCAGTACTGCAGTTTCTCAAAACAGAAAAGGCCTTTCAGCAATTTGGCCCAGGAAAACCCAACTAGGGATGTAGCTGAACAAAAACAAGATTATCATGATCTTAAAGAAAGAACAATATCTGTTTATCACATACTTCCAGCCACATTGTCCATTAGAGTAATAAACAAAGAACATTAATAGGATAATATCATTTATTAACCACAACATTAAAAATAGTCAAGCAGGATTGTAGCTTGCCTTTTGTTTATTTGAAACATTTTTATCCTACTCCTCAGCCAAAAAGGATCAAATATCAAGTTATGAGACAATTCCTGCCCACAGGCTTCAAATTTAGAAGACGGGATTCATAAGAAAGTTCTTTAAAGTTACAGGGCAACTAAAGATCTGCATGAATTCAAAACAGTTCCCGTAATTCAGTTTCATAGCTCACATTTGTCTAAGGGTGTACAGCAGCTGATCTCTTAGAAAAAGGTTGAAAAACTAGTTAAAACAAAAGTCACAAGAAGTGGAGGAGCAGGGGGAGATAGGCTTTTTAAACAGTAAAAATGGTGGCCACAGTCATGCAATCAAACCCTGTCCCCTTTTAATTGCAATACACACCACCAGGGGTGGGCTGCTGGGGGTTCACAGGGGTTTGGGAGAACCTCTAGCTAAGATTCTGTGGAGTTCGGAGAACCCCCAAATCCCACTCCTGGCTGGCCCCACCCACCCTGCCCCGCCCCTCCCAGGAGTCTCCACGCGGCCCGTTTTGGATGCAGGTAAGTGCAGGGCACGCACGGAGGCTCGGGGAGGGCGAAAAACGGGCCTACCGGAAGTTCAGGAAGGCCAGAAATGGGCCTGTTTGTGGCCTCCAGAGGGCCTCCGGAGCCTGGGGAGGACGTTTTCGCCTTCCCAGAGGCTCGAGGAAAGCCTCCGGAGCTCGGGGAGGGCAAAAACACGTCCCCCCCACCATGGTCATGCCCACCCAGCAATCGGGCAGAGAATCCCTTGCTAAAAATTTTGAAGCCCACCCCTGCACACCACACACATTGAAATAGGTGGGGTTTCAATGACAGATTTTGTAACCTCCCTGGTGATACTTCTGGGGAGGGAGGTGACAAGGGTTTCTCTGGTGCCCTTTCAGAAAGGTAGAAAACATAATTTTACAATTAAAATAGAAGCCTGTAATAGTTGATAGGATTATAGGCATGAGACCTGTATGTGAAGGAACCTGTCCTACAAGTTTCTGCCAAAAGAGCCAAAGCCACTTTGGTGTAGTGATTAAAGTGCTGGCCTAGAAACTGAGAGACTATGAGTTCTAGTTCCACCATGGATATGAAAAACGAACTCGGTGATTTTGGAACAGTCACTCTCTTTCTCTCAGCCCAACTCACCTCACAGGTATGTTGTTGTGCTGAAAATAGGAGAAGGAAGGTTTATTTGTACCATGTTTACCACCTTGACTTGCATATAAAAGAAAAGGTGCGGGGGGGGGGAAAAAACCTTTTTTTAAAAAAAAGGCTACCGTATTTTTTGGAGTATAAGACGCACCGGAGTATAAGATGCACCTTAGTTTTGGGGGAGGAAAACAAGAGAAAAAAGCCTGCCTCTGCCTCCCAGCAGTTGGCCTCCCAGCAAACGGCAAACAGTACAGATGATATACACCGTTTGC